>CM060865.1:6999313-7045550 GCA_030737845.1 Acorus calamus | reverse complement strand
GTCAAACTGTGCCGAGAGGTTGGGCAGAGGAAATAGCGACGCCTCAAGGGGGAGCCGTCGGTATTGTGACGGATCCAATAGGTGCCCTCGGGTTTCTAGGTGATGGACGCGATGAGAGCCATCAAGTTTACTGGGAGACGACTCCCACTTGAGGCGTCGATTTGAAAAATCATATTTTTAAAAAATGATCTATTTTTTGAAAGAACAAGTGCATTAATTGGGATTAATTTACAAATATTTCATGTCAAAAGGAAGGGGATATGCATATATTATGTCTACGATTGTTTATTAAGGGTAGAACACAAGTTTATAATTGTTTAAAGTCTTGTTTTGACCCTTATATAAATAGATCTGAATCTATACATGTTTTCATATTTATTTTGAAAATTTATCATAGATTCATGTTATTGTTTTCTCCAAATAATAGATCGATGGTTTTCAAAGATTTTTGGATTATGGTTTATTGATTTCTATTGAATGTTTTTGTGAATCATTTGAGATCTAGGGTTTTGAATAGAAGAATATCATGCTAGGTATAATAATATGTTATCTCTTGCAGTTTCAAATGATTTTATAAAGTATATTCAGATCCTTGGGTATACCAAGTGTTTTATGTTTCATTGATCTTTTTATCGTTTTTCATAAGTTAGGGTTTCGAATCAATTTTTGTTTACACGATCTTTGATCCATCTCCTAAATATTTTTAATCGTCGACATATTATATATTGATTTTTGATAATATGAATGGATTTGAGTTTTTAGAAGTTAAATAAGATTTAATTGGTTGTGTATACGTGTTTTGCGAATCCTTATAAACTATGGTTTTTAATTGGATTTCTTACACAAGAATGAACTTTGATATTCCTTACTGATTTACATTGTTTTACATGACTTGTATATATGGCAAAAGATATTTGGTTGTTTTAACAAAATAAATAAATAAATAAAAAGAGCTTTTGGATTGATTTTAATTGGATTTCTCGTACACATAGTTTGATTTTCGAGATGAGTTTTTTTTTTACGCCGTTTTAAAAAATTCATGTATGGTTTTTCAATGATAGAATATGTTAGGATATTTTTAAAAAAATTAGAGTTTTTGCTTTCTGCCACGGGACGGCAATGTTAAGAGCCATCGGGCATGTTTCAGGAGTCGTCGGTTTTCCTGTGGGAGCCGTCGGTTTGCCTCGGACGGCTCTTAAGAGAGCAGTTGGGTTTTCAGTAAGTACAGGTACCATTGGGTTCTGTACAGTTTAAGCATTTCGTGATCGATTCATACTATTTCAGGTCCGGTTAGGTTGCTATAGATTCTTCTGGATTTGTTTGCGTGTCATGGACCAAAGGTGAGTGGGTCTAGTCTCTTATGTAATTTTTTAACTACCTATATGGTATATCATTCCGCTTCATTGTTACTTTAAAAATATACAACTGTTATTCGGGGTATGGAGTATTTGAGCATGTCATTCTGATTAGTATGAGGCGTTCATTATATATACATAACTTATGTTTTGGAGACTATATTATTTTTATCGCATTCATATTATTGGGTAATGAGTTGATCATGCATGCATATCATCAGTCTGCGTGACATCGTCTGTGTGATAGCCGATCTGCGTGACCTAGTCCAGTGAGACCCTGTCTGCGTGACATTGGTCTGCGTGACCAGGCTCTAAATGGAGCAACTTTCGGCTGCGTGCCATACGGGCATGCGTGTCCGTTGCATCTTATGCATCATGTGGTATCGTGCTTGTGAATTTTATGGTTATTCCTCCAAAGAGATGCATTATTATTTTACAAGTTTAGTACAACTTACATATGTTTTCCATATTATGATATATCATATTCTGCGTGACTTAGATTTTATAACTCTACTATTTTCAAAGTTATTATTTTGATATATATTATTATTAACGGGACGCCATAGATCCATTCATTGAGTGTGTGGTTGCTCACCCCTCCATTTTTCCAACCTTTCATATTTAAAGACTTAGATTGGTGGATCTCATGTAGCCGCGAACGAGATTGTGGGTGCGAGAGACTTGCTTGGTCAAAGGATTGATCAATTTTATTTGGCATGTAGTTGGCTCATCCTCCTAGTTACCATTTTTGTATCAAGTTGTATATATTTTGTGTAAGTTATATCTAGCATACTTGGAGTGTTGTGGAGATCTTTAATGATATATTATTATTAAAGATGAAGTTCATTTTAATATTATTCTTATGTTTCTGGATAAAGGAAAAAAAATAGAACTAGCCAGTGCCACTTTCTAGTGTTTGGTCAACAAAGTGTTCAATCACCTAATTGGCCGGACCATGGAAGTCTATATTGATGATATAGTCTTAAGAGCCAAAGCCGCACCAAACATGTCCAGCACCTCTCTCAGGCCTTCGACGCCCTGTGAATGCATAGCATGAAACTCAACCCCGCCAAATGTTCGGTCGATGTGTCATCTGGGCATTTCCTAGGCCACATCGTCCACAGATAAGGAATTGAGGCCAACCCAACCAAAATTCAAGAACTGCGTGACTCCAGTGTCCCCACATCTGTTCGCGACATCCAGGTGATTACCGGCCGAATAGCCGCTTTATCCCAGTTCATTTCCCGTCTTTCGGATCCCCGTCGACCATTTTTTCAGGCAATCAAAGTGAAGCGCAGCAAGGTCTGGTCCAATGAGCAACGAGCCGCATTCCAAAACCTCAAGAACCATCTCTGCCAACCTCCGATCCTTTCAGTCCCAACCAAAGGAGAGACGCTCTGCCTATACCTGGCCATGTTGATCGCAGCAACCAGCACCGCTCTCTTCAAAGAAGACCACGAGCAGCAACATCCAGTCTTCTACATAAGCAAGGCTTTTCTCGACACGGAGACCCATTACTCACCGATCGAGAAGCTAATTTTAGCCCTCGTGGTGGCAAAGAGGAAGCTGCGACACTACTTCAAGGCGCATCCAATCATCGTGATGACCTCGTATCCCATCTAAGTCTTCTTGCACAAGCCGGATCTCTACGGGTGAACAGCCAAAGGGGCCTTGGAGTTGTCCCCATTCGACATCAACTACCGGCCTAGGGTGGCTAAGAAGGAGCAAGTGACGGCTGATTTCCTCTTGGAATTCGACCCCGAAGAAGACATGTAAAAGGCCACATCAGAGCTCGACAACCCGCCTGATCTTTCTAAATGGTGGACTCTGTTCATTGACGGAGCGTCGAACGCTGTAGGCAGCGGCATTGGGATCATGTTGCAAACCCGGATGGCACTCAACTTGAGCAGTCCATCTAGTTGGGTTTCCCAGCGACAAACAATATAGCTGAATATGAGGCCCTCACTAATGGACTGCAACTCGCCAAAGCACTCCAGGTCAGGTATCTACGTGCCTATTGTGACTCATAGCTAGTGGTGTTGCAGGTCCAAGGAACCTACGTGGTAAAAAAAAATGGACCAATACCATCGCTTGGCCGACAAGCTCTCACAAGATTACTTTGACTTCAAAATCAACTACCTTCCCCGGGACAAGAACGGGGAGGCGGACTCGTTGGCAACAGGGGCCACAACGATCGGGGGATGATGGGTAGTGTCGACGGTCTTGCACCAGCCCTCCATCGACCTGGTCCCCGCCGCGTGCATGATCGAGAGAGAGAGACCCCTTGCTGGATGGACCCGATCGAGGCCTATATACGCTACGGAAGACTACCGATCGACCAGGCCAAAGCCCAGAAGGTGCGGTATCAGTCCGCCAACTACATCATCATTGAAGGCATGCTATACCAACGAAACGCCGGTTGTCCTTTCCTTAGATGCCTCAGCAAGGCCGAGGCCAAGCCGTTGATGGAAGAGATACATGTGGGGTCGTGCGGTGATCATTTGAGCGGGCGATCTCTCATTCATCGAATCCTAACCCAAGGATACTATTGGCCGTCATAGAGAAGGGACGCCCTCGCCTTTGCCCGAAGCTGTGAAAAATGCCAGAAGTTCTCCCTGCTCATTCAGACCCTTGCAAAAGAGCTCCATACGCTCACAGCCCCTTGGCTGTTTGCTCAATGGGGAGTTGACATTGCAGGTCCGTTCCCAACTGCGACAGGTGAGAAAAAATACGTGTTCCTGGCATCAAACTACTTCACTAAATGGGTGGAAGCCGAAGCTTATAAGACCATCAAGCATGCCGACATCAGGAACTTCCTTTGGAAGCACATAATATGTAGATTTGGTGTCCTGAAAGCTCTTGTGGCAGACAATGGCACGTAATTCGTGAACGCACCCATTCGGGAGTTCTGCAATAAATATGGGATCCAACAACACTTCTCCTTCCGTGCATATATGCAGGGGAATGGCTAGGCTGAGGTCACCAACCGTACTATCTTCACTATGCTCAAGAAGCGGCTCGACGAGAAAAAGGGAGCATGGCTAGAGGAACTCCTAGGCTTGTTATGGGCTTACCGAACCACTCGAAGGAAGCCCACGGGAGAGTCGCCGTTCGCCCTCGCATACGGGACTGAAGTAATTACCCCTCCAAGGCTGGTCTGCTGACTCTAAGGTCTTCCGTTGCTCTCACCGATCAAAATACAGAGTCCCTCGCCAACAATGTGGTGCTCTTCAAAGAGTTGAGGAAAATGCCATGATCCGCCTCGGCACCTATCAGGGCCGACATGCTCACCACTTCGACAAGAAATTCCGACCCTGATCGTTCTCCTCAGGCGAGTGGGTGCTTCGGCGTGTCACCGACAATACATGAGAACCTAACGCCTGGAAACTCGGGGCTACATGGGAAGGACCATACGAGGTGGTCGAAGCCTACGACAAGGGGGCATATAAATTATGCACCATCAACCCAAGAAAGGTGCTCATACCGACTCCCTGAAACACCATGAACTTAAGAAAGTTTTATGCATAGAGCCCCTAGCGGCCTTTATTGAATAAATGTAATGGATCTTATTTATGTTGAGGGATTTAATCTCTATTAGCAAATAAATGCCATTCTTTTCGAATATTCAATTACATATCTTCAACAAAGTTAGTAGCGTCGGGGATAAGATGGCTGGCTAACTATGCTCCTACCCCACGCGCTCTCGATTAGAAGCAAACTCATAATAAATTGCTCCTCGATCCAACATGCGCAAAAGAAGGTGTGAGATACGTGCAAACTATCCTCTCTATCTACCGTATGGAAGGAATCGCCGCAGTGCCACCCCATTCGGCTACGTCGCACCAAGCGACTTAAGCCCAAGGTGGCCCTCTCCTTATAACCACCCTGTTCGGCCACGTCGCACCAAGTGACCCAAGCCCAAGGCAGGCCTCTCCTTATAACCACCCTATTCGGCCACGTCGCACTAAAGGACTCAAGCCCAAGGTGGCCCTATTCTTATAGCCATCCTATTTGGCCACATCGCAAAAGCGGATCAAGCCCAAGATGGTTCGCTTTCATCATGACCCAATCGGTTACGTCATACGACTGACTTAAGGCATATGGCAAGATACTCGTCCCACCGCGATGGGTCATGATGCACAAACTAAATGGCTCAATGGACCTCCTGAAATCTACAGGCTAATCCGCTCCATCTAACATAATCTCAAGGGTCGAACAGCCAGCACAAAATATATCATCCTAAGAGCGTCGATGCAAGGGGGCACCATACCCCAAAAATGACCTCACAAAGTCATGATTGACGAACTCAGACACAAAGATCATGACAAAAAGAGACGAGAAATTTGCAAACACACACCACCAATCTAATAAAGGAAAGTTTTATTGCGAGGTTCTGTACATCCAAAAGAAAAATTATTATCACATTGTTTAGCACAGCCCCGGCTACCACCCGAACCTACAGGAGCCGCGGGGCCGATAACGGCAACGTTGGGGAAGTTCCGAGTATACATTCAGAGCGAGACCCTCCTCTCGATCAACGACCTCTGGCGGATCCTCCTTGGGTGCCCCACGGGTAGGAGCTCAGTGGTTCATGCCTCCCTGTACGTACGGGCATGAGTGAGGCTGAGCCCGACTTCAAGATCATCCTCGAGAGCCCGAACCTCTCCTTCTAGCTCTAGCACGCGCGCCTGCCACCGTGTAGCAAACCGATGGAGGGAGTCTCGTTTCGCTGATACAGAGGAGAGCTCTAGGGTGGTTTGGAGGGCTGATTCCTCCACTCTGGTGACCACACCGGGAAAGGGCGTTCAGCCACCCACAAGGGCAGGAGCGGGATCACCCTCCTCGCCACCCAATTCAGAGTCATCGTCACTCTCAATGATGAGTCGACGCTTCCCTTGCCGATCATCAACCCAAGGTTGTGGCCCTCCCGCTTGGATGTTCTCCCCCTGGACAGGCACACTCCCGCTAGCTCCACTGACACACACGGGAGGGAAGAAGCGGCATGCACCTGCTATGGCCATCAGCTCCCTCGCATTCGGGACGGGCATGTCCATCGAGATCAGATCGAAAAAGGCATGGTCCCACATCAGCGTCTTCACCGCCTTGAGGACGGTGTCAATCAGGAACCGCACTCTACATTCGGACATCCCTATAGTAGGGTCTAGGCGTCCTGCGAAAACAGTGGCATGCAAAGTAAAAAAAATGGGGGGGGGGGGTGCAACGACACTAAATGGAAGCTCGACATACTGAGTTCGCCAAAGGAGATCCGAATGGGTGGCACACCCGAGACGGGGCATTGCCATGGCCCCCCGACCACGACGACATCGTCCTTCCATCCTTGATCCCGGTCTGGGATGCCAAGCATAAGGAACCGGCTCTCCCTCATCACGAAGCAGTACCTCTACGAGCTGCAGGGGCACCGAGCGAACCAGTAAAAGAACATCACCTCACGAACTCCAAGGCCATAGCCCTGCATCTCGTTTAGATAGAGCGCAGCGACCAGAACTCCGAACACGTTCAGGTGGACCTTCATTGGCGCCAGTCTGAAAAAAGAAAGGAAAGTAGGGATGAAAGGATGGAGGGGGAACTATATAGCCGTCAGGTGGAAGACGGAAAAGTATGCCTCCCCATGAAGGAGACATGCGCCGTCATGAACATATGGCCCGGCTCCACCGGCTTCACTGTCATCCCTCTCGACATCAGGAGCCTTTTCTGCGCCATCTTCGTCGAACAGCGAAGGAAAATAAAAGAAAAGCAAAATCAAAAGCTATGAGTATACAAACAACGGTGAGGGAACCTCCGTCCACCGAGGGCAATTTATAGACCGAGGGTCTACCCCTTCATCTTCGCTGCACCGTTCCTCGAATCAAAGTGACCATTGATGACCGGGTCGCAATCATGATCTCTTGTAAATCGTCCGACGCTCTTCTCGAAAGGACGCCCCATCGGTTCAGTCGACCTACCATGTGGCGATCCCTCCCGCTCTCCTTGAAGAGCGATGAGCCGCCAAAGCAGAGGAGATACGCTCTCAATTTGAGGTGAAATCATTTTGATGTGACATAGGTTATAACCCGACACGCAGAGCCTCGGACTCAGTTCTTCCCATTTGACAGGAAGAACTCCTAGTCGAATGAGAAAAATGGGGCATCTGTAGGCACCAAAATTTCAGAGCCCATCAACATGGGCCGGATCTGGAAAGCCCACGACGCAACCAGGCCGGATCCCACCGAACAAGGCCTGATAGCCCGATTAAATCCGACGACCACTTTCCAAGTTAGTACATATCCAATCATATTTTTTGTTTGATCTCCTTGGATATATTTCATTGATTGATAGTAATCAACATTCATAGAAATATATAACAGGATCAAGTATCATTGACTGAATCCAGGAAATCCCCTCTAAATATGGATATATTTATCAAGTTATGATTGACCAAATCCTAACATAATATTCATTGACCCATCACTAATGACTGATGAATTCCCATCCGTCCGATGGAGAGGGGCCAGAAACCCTAATAACATCCAGAGTCTCCTATAAATATGAGGGATCTCTCACATAAAAGATATGCACAATTCTTTTAGAAAAACAGTCTTTTGGCCACCTTGACTAATTTAAGCATCAGAGGGTCTTTCGCAGGTACCCCACCTCCTAGTGTCTTCGGTGTTCAAGAGGTGCTTTCCGGCGGATGACGGTCGTGCCAGGCGAAGGAGGACGAGAGTGGCCAGATCCATTTACCCGAACCCGGTGAGCTTAAAATCTGCCCCTCCAAATAATTAATTTATAAATATTTAATAAATGTAAATAAATAAAACAACCAATTATATAATTAAAATACATAATAGATTAATCTTCCTAAATAAGTTGAATATTATGAATTCTCCTAAAATTTTCAAATGATGGAATATTAATAACTTAAAATAAAACATCTTTTCTAAAGTTTAGAAGACTAAATAATAAAATATTTAATCTTAAATATTTACTACAGCCCAAATTAACCAAGTTGTTCACTAATTAAAATTTGTTTACTAATAATCCGCCTCTTATGCAAGAATCTCCTCCACCATTTCACCACATTCTTCTTCATGACACATTAAAAACATTTCAATATAAGATGACTCCTTACAAATGACCCATGCCGCCACCATTTTTATTGATGAGTGAACCGTCCATCTTGATCAAAGCCTCAGCCACCATTAAAATTTGGTTCTTCTCGGGTGCAAGAGAAGATGCTATATTGTCTTCAAGTATTCTTTTGAGCATTCAACCAAGGATAGTTATCCAACTAACATACGAAAACATATCTTGTGAAGACTACACTTGCTTCTTCTATGATCTCGTGGCATTTGAAGATGATGGTGCAGTACTAGTGGGTGTTGGATTTTGGGTAGAATTGGGAGTCCTACAATCATGAACCAGCTTTTCAAGAATAAAATCTTCAATTTGTTCATCTAACCCAACTACCCAGGGTGAATCCCTGCCTCCGCCACCACAGCTATCGTCTCGGCCATCATTTGGGCCTCCGTATCTGCCACTGAAAATGATTCCAGCCCATTGGCTCGGTCCTTGGCAAAATTGTCATATGAACCGATCAAATGAGATGAAATTTAACAGACATATCTTATTTGAATTCAAAGTGTTTGGAATCAAATAAAGCCCTAATATACCGATCAGTTTGAATCAAATAAAATCTAGGGTCTCAGTTAAATCTTAATTATCCTAAAAAAAAGTACAAAATAGAGAGAGAAGAGATCAAATCATATCATACCTGGTTTCAATAGAATTTTCATGAAGAACAAAAGAAAGATGAATTCTGATAAAGAAAGAGAGAAAGGACAATGTTTTATTAAGATGTAATTAATTTTTTAGGGGTATAATGGTTATTAAAAACAAATTTCATAATCCACCTGGATTTTCATAATCCCACCAAATTAGTGGGATTCAGATCACACCCTATTTTTCTTTCATAGAGATTTTTAATCTTATGGAGCCACATTTTATTTCCAGATAATCATCAACCAAATAGTGGATTTTAACACTTTCATAATAATCTCATGATAGAATCCACCCTAAAATAACACTACTCAAATGGGGCCTTAGAAAATTAATATAAGATATTTTTTGGATAATTAATTAGGGGTCCTGATTATTTTTTAGGTCTCTTAATTTTTAACCTCATCAAAAAGCTCCCAAATTAAGTTTTTATTTTCTCTAGGTCCCTAGCATCCATATATCGTCCACCCCATTTTTCAAGTACCCAAAATACCCCCAAATTTTAAAATGATTCTCCCATATGCCCTTCCCCCACAACCAACCCTTCATTTTCCAAGCTCTAATCTCCCATTTGGATGAGGAATTGGGTTATTCGGTATAGATAAATATATCAATGGAATTATAATTTTCTTTTAAGAATGATTTTTTTATGTTTGGTTGTATATGTTGTAAATAAGATGTGAATAAAGAGGGATAATTTTAATATGACCATTTTACCCTTTCCTCCACTATTATGTCGGTCACCCAAATCCATGATAAGTTATCCGTGACACAATTATTCAAATGGTGATACTTCATTCTAATGTTAACCATTATTTACATGCTTCATCCATTTCACATGTGATCATTAATGAAACACAAATCCGGACATTTTACTAGGATGATACGGTGTTAGTAATATATGTACATTGTTGTTTTTAACTTCAATAAAATCCAATTGATTAACCTCAAATCAAGTATTATTCAAAATTTATGAATTATGATTCCACACATCTGTGTTCTTCATTTGCGAAACAATATTGTATTTACCACTATGTTTCACATTAAATAATGATGAACAATATCTCAGTCATTTTACCGAACCTTATTTTAGTAGGATGATTGAGGTCCCCTCTATTTCAAAATGAGACTTGAATTCGAGTCTTCCCGTCTGCTAATAGGGGAAGATTTGACAAAAAGAAGCAGTCATTTCCCAACATCAATATGAAGAACAATGATATGGTATTTTGTCCTTACAAAACTAACACCACCTATGCAGTCATTACTAATAAGTTTATTATATAAAAATACATAGCAACACATATTATTGTCATTCCAACTTAAGAGGCAATGTAAAAGAGCACCATGTTGTACATTGAAATATGTAAAAACATACATAACACTTGAACACCAACATAGGCTATTGAGGATATAGTACATGAAATTTGAAGTTCAAATCATCCATACAAGTCCAATGCACTCCCTTCATCAACACCTTCCCATTTTATGGGGATGATTTAGCTAAAATTGACTCCCACCCTTTCCTCAAAGATGATTTTGCCTTCCACGGCGTGGGGAGACAACTATCTCAATTACCTAACTATTTTTTTAATAAGTCTTGATGGACTCTTTGAGTTACAAAAAATCGACGCTCTGTGTGTTTTATCAAGCAAACAAAGAAAATTTTCTATCCATTTTTTTTTTGTGATTATAGAAGAAGATAATTACTTCCCCACTTAATATTCAATTAAATCATATAAACCAGAATTTTTTAACAAAACAAACTCCATAGACCAAAACACATTACAGGACACCACATCAGTGAAACATGAAACTCATCTACTACTCGTAAGAAAATTGAGTTTTCTTACAGGGACATGAGAGTCTTTGGCATTCCTCTTGGCATCGGTGGCAGAGAAGACAGTGTAGACAAGGACAACCAAGGCGTGGGTGTGTCCCAGAATTTGTTCATAGAATTCTTGGAAATAGGCTCCCCCCTTACTTTAAAAACACATTTGGATTTAATTGTTGAACTTTGGGCATGGGAATTTGCATATGATAAATATCCCATATAATAAAAGACAACTTTTTTTCTCTTTCATTGTGATAAATGCATTTTACTTATACATTTATTTCTTTTCCTTTCTTATCTTGATTTCTATAGAACTTATATCACTACAAGAAATAAGCTTTTTAGTCACGAAATATTTATCGGCGAAATAAATTTCGTAATCATGTATATTTACCAATGAAACTTTTACTTTGTGGGTAGAATAGGGATAAATTCTTTTTTATTTAATTTTCAATTTTTGTTTACCAAGGAACTCTTTGACTTTTACCAAGGAAACCATTTCTTGGTAAAAGATTTTTCAGGTTTTTTATTTTTCCGTTCATGTGAACTATATGATTTAGTGAGCGATGTCTCACTTCTTTATATTTCAGTTTTAGTCTCTAGATTTAAAGGACGTGTTTCTTATTATTCTCTGTGAGGGACCTATCATTAAATTATTTGATTTTTTTAATCCCTGGGACTGGGAGGGACTAAAGGGAACATATCCTACAAATCTGGTGACTTAACTAAAATATGAAGAAGTGAGAGATCGATCACTAAATCATGAGGTTTATGGAGACTTAAAAATAAAAAAACCCTTCAATATAATATAATTATGAAACAATTATTTCCACCGGTAAATATAAATATTTATTCTATAGTTTTTTATTATGTTTACCAACAAAATTATTTTGTCGGTAATTGTATGCCTTTATATGACATTTATCAAGGAACATTTTCCTTGGTAAAAGTCTTCAAACAAATATGACTAGCATTGATGAAATTTGTTGCTTGGTAAACATCGATTGGAGTACCAGGGGAACCGTTTCATATCGTTCGAGCTCCAGCCATTCAACGGCACAAATCGCACCACTCCAAAACAAAGTAGGGCGTGTCTATCCCCACCAAGCATATTTTTTATCCTACTAATAAAAAAATAACCCGGTGTTTTACTGTTTCCACCAATCCAATTCGATCAAAATCGGTCGTCATTTCAGGTTTTGGACGACCGGACTTGGTCACCATTTCAGGTTCTGGGCGACCGAAATTGGTTATCATTTCAGGTTTTGGACGACCGTAATTGATCGAACATGGTTCAGAACTATATCTACTATTCATTATAAACAAATAATTTTTTGGGGTAAGAAAAACGGTGGGTGGGACTAGACGGGCCCTATAGCTAGCTATCAGTGATGTCAATCAATAAAACCTTAAATTTTGAATCCTAAAACCTAAATCTTAAACATTTGCCTATAGGAAAAAAATACAATAATAAGTCTTATAAATATTTATGACAAACACAACACGACTATTAATAATAAATAAATAAATTGAATCAAACCAAGTTTTCCGGAAGTGTGAAACATAAATTGAAAAAAATTAAATAACAAAACTAACACCACATAGTAAATAATCTTAAAATATTAATAAGAATGTGAATTCTATAAAAATCAATTATAATTATGCAATATTAATATATAAAAATTCGGGTGTGTCATTGTAATATTTATCAAATGGTCGATTCTCTATATATGTTGTTATATATAGATTAAAAAATATGGATGGTAATATCAGCCATGTATTGCACTGTGTTCCATCAATATATAATTATTTTTTTGTATTGAGTTTTTCTCAAATGATATCTAATCGATCGTGTCATGTTACTCTAACAAAAAATTACTTTAGAATTTTTTTTTAACTTGCGTTATTCAAATTATTACCATATTTATTTTTATTTTTCTGGTGTGTTCTCAACCATTTGTTATTATCCTTTTCCTTGTGTGTGTAAAAAATAAATTTAATATATATTTGAAAATAATTAAAATCACTTTCAAATAAAAATATTTTTTAAATTAATATTATTTTTCAATTACATGATAATATGAAAAATATATGTTTTAAAGATTTTTATTTTTATTTTTCTTTCTTATAATTTATTTAGATTTTTTTTTCTATGGTTCACTTTTACCTTTATCTCGAACGGTAATCATCTAAATCGATTCATTTTTGACATGAGACAAGCCATTTTAATTAAGTTTGAATATCTCTCACTAAAAGTTTAGGATTATTTGATTATTTTGAATTGATTAATTATGTATAATTTTTTTGTTAATGCTCTCTGACTGTCTGTAGTTAGTCTGTCTTTACAGTAGTTCAAGACTATTTAAATGTTTTGAACTTCATTTTTTATTAGGCAAAGTTAAAACATAGAGAGAAGAGAGAGAGAGAGATTCAATGTAAATCTATTGGATCTCATTGTTTATTTAGGTTGTATGAAACAATGTTGTTGAATTCAACCTCTCATTAAGTTTCTTGTTACTGTGTTATCTAAGAATTTAATCCAATTGTGAGAGTGAATCAGTTCATCCTCTGTAAAGACTCCTAAACGATACTTTCATACTTTCTCAAATCTAATTTTGAATTTTTCCCATCCATCCATCTCAAATTTCTTGATTTTAAACAAGTTAACCAATCTATGAAGATATTTTTTACCATGGATTTACTAACATATCGATGCGTTTTTTTCATGACAGGTCACATAAAATGCTCATGCAAGATTCTATTATATTTATCTATGTCTCTTATATTGATTTTTTTGTGTCCACAGATGCCCTAAATGCGTCGATATCAAAGTCTTCACACGCTTTCTTCTAACTAGGGTCTGTATTCTGGTCCATATTTTTATTCAATGCATTTTTTTTTTGGTAAAGAAGGAAGAAGATATGACTTTGTTCTCTGCTTGTATTTCTGTTTTTGTTTAATCTTGGTGTATCTATTTTAATTAGCTGGTTTGGCACCTTTCAGAGTGCATCTATTCAGATATGACCCAGTTACTCACATTTTGTCCCACCCAAAGCTGCTTCCTTCCCTCCGACCCTACATTGTCTCGGGAAGTTTCGCTGCTCAGCCAGCCACCCTCATTTTTCAAGACAAGTACCCTCCACTGTTTTATTTACTGATTTGTTTAAGCTTCCAGATTTGAACATTCTCATATCCAGAAATGATTATATAGTTGAGATTTTGTTTCGATGTAAAATTATATAGTTAAGATGGAGGAGGGTTTTGGGGATTTTATTAATCAAATTTCCTAACCAATAAGTCCTTTTCTATGCTTCAGGGAATCAATCTCTACTCTAAAAGGCATGATGGACAAGCTATCACTTGTAAAGATTTCCTTGTTGCAATGTGTGATGCTAATGATGCCGAGTTTTTCCAATTTCCTGCTAGGTATGTTCTAAATATGTTATGCTTTATCCTTTGCGATTAGATGTCATGGTTTATAATGTTAAATAAATCATAATAGCACTTAGGATTTTGATTAACATGTTTACGAATACTATAATCATATTTTACAATAATGCGGAATCATTATATTATATATATATATATATATATAGAGGAATGATACGGTGCGCGACGTGCGGTCGTGCGCGAACGACCACGGGCCGTCCATCGCGGGTCCATCGCATCGGACGGTCGGGGGCGATTCATCTCGACCGTTGGATGCGATGGACCCGCGATCGGACGAACGACGTCGTTCCCGCACGACCGCACGTCCCGCATATTATCATCCGACTATATATATATATATATATATATATATATATATATATATATATATATATACACAAACCTTTCTCCATGGTAAGCAACCTCCTTTTGGAACAAGGACTTGAAAAAATAAATAGAAGGATTCTTCACTCTCCTATCTCTCTATGGAGTGGACTTACTCTTGCTTGTGCAAACACAAGATGTTGTGAGACATGAAGAATGGGTTGGGAGTCCACTCCCTTTTATAGATGGAGAGGGGGAACCCTTCCCACACTCAAACATAAATTGGATTCTTAAAACCCATTGAAGAATCCAATGAACCTACTAAATGTTTGGGAATGTATCCAATAATGGGTGGGTGTTGGGAATACAAAGACATTGAATATGTTCCTCATTCCAATGGTAATTCATGTACACAATCATTTCATACATTGTGTGCCATTTTAAAAGGATGTATATACATTATCTATCACTTAATGAAAATGTATATACATTGTGTACCACTTAATGAGATGCACACAATTACTCTCTATACATTGTGTATACTATATTCATTATTCAATGAATAGTCATGGGAGTTGAACCACACAAACTTAATTAATTTGTACTTAATTGGTTCACTCTTCTAATGTAACCTTGTATGAACTAAATAATGAAATGGAACATTGATCATTATATGTTCATATTCATTTCTTAATGGGTCACATTCTTACATTCTCCCACTTGACCCATTAATCACCCAGTTTCATCATGATATCATAATTAAGTAAAATTGTTAATGTGAGTCATGGCGGTTGTACCTTAATAAACAAGTAGTCCCTTCCATGTACTACAACATTAAAATTTTATTTAACTTGATCATAAGTTGGATATCAAATAGACTAGATTACATAGCCTATTATAATGGTTCCACATAAGTGTCTTGTCAGGACATTTTCCTATTATCATTCATCCATTTCAATTCATGTGTACACATTATGGAAAATAGGAAATAACAGAAGCACATTAAACTTGAGATCTCATTAGTGTCAATCATACAATAAGTTCATAATACATCATGGATAGCGGCCAAGACCCATTCTTTCAACATGTTCTTTAAAAACTTTTGGTCCTAAACCTTTGGTTAATGGATCCGCTATCATAAGTTTGGTACTTATATTTTCTATTGACACTCTTTGCTTCTGTACTTCATCTTTGACCGATAAGTACTTTAATTCCATGTGTTTGACACCATTAGAGTACTTGTCGTTCTTAGAGAAGAAGACTGCTGCAGTATTATCACAAAAAATTCTCAACGGCTTGGCAATAGTGTCGACGATCCCAAGTCCCGAGATAAAATTTCGCAGCCATAATGCATGATTTGTTGCCTCGAAACATGCAATGAACTCGGCCTCCATGGTGTGTGCAGCGATACTTCCTTGTTTTGCACTTTTCCATGATATAGCCCCTCCACTAAGCAGAAAGACATAACCAGAGGTAGATTTTCTGCTATCGGGGCATCCTGCATGATCCGAGTCAGTGTATCCAATCACTTCCAAGTGATCAGATTTTCTAAATGTGAGCATGTAATCTTTTGTTCCTTGCAAATATCTCATAACCTTCTTTGCAGCCTTCCAATGAGCCATTCCTGGATTGCTTTGGTATCTACCGAGCATGCTGACTGCAAAACTGATATCTGGCCTCGTACATGTTTGCGCATACATCAAACTCCCAACGGCTGATGCATAAGGGATGACCTCCATTTGTTTTCGTTCCCAATCATTTTGAGGACATTGCATAAGACTGAATTTATCACCCTTTTGTACTGGTGCAACTGAAGACGAACAATTTTGCATTCCAAACCTTTCAAGAACTCTTTCAATATAGCTTTTCTGAGACAATCCCAATATTTTTCGTGCTCGGTCTCGAATGATTTCGATTCCAATCACAAAATTTGCCTCTCCCATATCTTTCATTTCAAAGTTCTTTGTGAGGAATTGTTTTGTTTCGTGCAACAAGCCTAAATCGCTGCTTGCAAGTAAGATGTCATCTACATATAGGATAAGAAAAATAAACTTGCTTCCACAAACCTTCAAGTAAATACACCGGTCAACGGTATTTTCTTTAAAACCGAAGGAAACAATGGTATCGTTAAACTTAAGATACCACTGACGTGAAGCTTGTTTAAGTCCATATATTGACTTCTTCAACTTGCACACAAGATGTTCCTTTCCCTTTTCTGAGAAGCCTTCAGGCTGCTCCATATAAACATCTTCCTCTAAACTCCCATTCAGAAATGCAGTTTTTACATCCATTTGGTGAAGCTCTAAATCAAAATGAGCCACCAATGCCATTATAATTCTGAGAGAGTCCTTCTTGGATACAGGAGAGAAGGTCTCTTTATAGTCAATGCCTTCTTTCTGAGTAAAGCCTTTAGCTACAAGTCTAGCTTTGAATCGTTCAACATTGCCTTTAGAGTCACGTTTGGTCTTGAAGACCCATTTACATCCGACTCTCTTTGCTTGTTTAGGCAATTCAACGAGATCCCAGACTTTATTTTGAGCCATGGACTTTAACTCTTCTTTCATAGCATCTATCCATTTGTCAGAATTATCTACTTTTATGGCATCTGCATATGAAACTGGATCTGCTTTCATTCCTATGTCAAATTCAGACTCTTGTAGATACACCACGTAATCATCAGAAATAGCAGATCTCTTTTCTCTTTGAGATCTTCGTAATGCTACTCCTTGTGATGTTTCTAGAGTTGAATTATTATTAGTGATGTCATTATTGGGTAGTTGATCATTAATTTGCGTCTCATTATTGTTTGAACGATTATCAATAATAGGTGCAAGATTCGATTCAGAAGTTATGGGCAAGGGAACTTGCACCCTTACTTCTTCAATGACCACTTTTCGTGGTTGATCACTCCCACTATTCTCATCACTTTCTAGGAATTTTGCATTTCCAGTTTCTATTATTCTCGTGCTATGGTTAGGACAGTAAAATCTATACCCTTTTGATTTTTCTGGATACCCTATAAAATATCCACTTATTGTTCTAGGGTCCAATTTTCTTTCTTGTGGATTGTAAATTCTAGCCTCCGCTGGACAACCCCAAACATGTAGGTGTCGTAAACTCGGTTTCCTACCAGTCCAAAGCTCAAAAGGAGTTTTTGGGACTGACTTACTAGGAACTCGATTCAGTATATAAACAGCGGTCTTAAGGGCTTCAGTCCACAAAAATTCGGGTAAGATAGAATTACTTATCATACTCCTCACCATATCCATTAATGTACGATTGCGCCTCTCAGCTACACCATTCTGCTGAGGAGTACCGGGCATCGTATATTGTGCACGAATTCCATACTTTGCTAGGAGTTTAGCAAATGGACCGGGGTGTTGTCCTGTTTCATCATATCTCCCATAATACTCACCACCTCTATCAGAACGAATGACTTTAATCTTTTTATCTAATTGCCGTTCAACCTCAGTAATATATACCTCAAGGGTATCCACAGCCTGAGATTTATCATTAAGCAAATAGATATATCCAAATCTAGAAAAGTCATCAATAAAGGTAATAAAGTATTTTTCACCACTGAAACAGGGAGAAGAGAAAGGTCCACATATATCAGTGTGAACAATCTCAAGAAGCTCATTAGCTCTTGTGGCACCTTTCTTAGTGTGTTTGGTCTGTTTACCCTTAATACAGTCCACACACACTACAAAATCAGTAAAATCTAAGGTTGGAAGAACCTTATCTTTTACTAATCTTTCCATCCTTTCTCTGGAAATATGTCCCAGTCGTTTATGCCACAAGATGGAAGAATTTTCATTTATCATGTTTCTTTTAATTCCAATATTTCTATCAGGATGCAAGGTCATTAAGGCTTCAGAAAAAGAAGAATGAAGGTTCAATTTATATAAGCCATCACATAAAGTTCCACAACCCATAAAAACATTATTCTTGAACAAGTTAAAGGATTTATTTGCAAAATAAAAGGAATAACCATCAAGGTCTAGTTTAGGAAGAGAAACAAGGTTTCTTGAAACAGAAGGAACATAAACAGTATTTTGCAAATCTAAATAAAAACCACTATCCAAAGACAAACGATAGGTTCCAATGGCCAAGACTTCAACTTTCATGCGGTTCGCTACTAGGATGTATCTTTCATTTGGATTTGGGCTCCGGGTTGTAAGGAATCCCTGCATCGAATTGGAAACATGAATAGAGGCACCTGAGTCAATCCACCATGTATTCGAAGGTACTTCAGTAAGATATGATTCGAAACATACATAAGCAAAGTGCTTACCTTTCTTTTCGAACCATGCCCTACGCTTCGAACAGTCCTTCTGTATGTGTCCATTCTTTTTACAGAAAAAACACTTTGGACCCTTATCAGTCTTCACATGAACCTGAGGAGCATCAGCAGGACCATGGACCTTTGATGGAGTTTGACATTTGCCCTTTCCTTGCTTTCTTCCCCTTTTAGCATCTTTATGAGCAACGAAATGAACTGAATGAATCCCTCTTTGTTTAAGTCTGGCCTCCTCTTGAATGGCCATACTTGTTAGCTCATTGGCATTCCATTTGTCTTTATTCGTATTATACGAGATTTGGAATGCCTCATACTGAGGTGGAAGTGAGTTCAAAATGAACTGCACTAAGAAGGATTCATCCACATTCATTCCCAATGTCTTGAGTTTTGCAGCGATATTAGTCATTTCTAAGATATGTTGTTGCATACCTCGCACCCCATCATATTTCATAGTTGTCAGTTGTGCCATGAGTGTCCCCGCTAATGATTTATCAGCAGCTTTGAAACGATCTTCCACATTTTTCAGGTAGGTCTGTGCATCATCAGCTTTCGGAAGTGATGATTTGATGTTATTCGCAATAGTCATGCGCATAAACATTAGGCTAAGTCTGTTGGATCGCTCCCACTGCTTAAATAGATTTTTGTCATCCTCACTGCTAGTCTCAGTGAGTTCAGCGGGCTTTTTAGTTTGGAGAGCCAAATCTAGATCCAGAACACCAAGGGTGAACTGTATCTGCTCTTTCCAATCTGAAAAGTTCGATCCATCGAGAACGGGAACAGACGAAGCATGCGCATGAAGAGAAGGGGTAACAGGTACTGAAATAAGATTAAAATACTCACCAATTAGTTTGCACAATTATAATTATGAACAAATAGTATCATCATGATTTCTTCCTTTGGGCCGAGTCATGACATACAAAGCGTTCCATTTTTGTTTCACATAATGAATAAGACTAATTAAAGACATCATCCATAATCTGATAAGACTTTTGACCTTTGGGCAACAAAAATCAAATCTGATTATGAGTGCACACAAAATTGTCTTATTCCAAGTTTTCCTGGGTAATAATATTCACAAGCCTTTTCAATTGAACATTTATCAAGGAAAATTGCCTTGGTAAAAATGAATTTGTTGCCCAGGGTAAATATTGATCTCAAAATTCAACGACGGGCTTGCTGCGACGAAATGACCAAGGAAAAGTTTCGTCAGTAAAATCATTTACCAACGAAAGTTTGACTTTTTGCAAACAAAATTTTCCCCGGAAAAAATCATATTTGTTGTAGTCTATGTTCCCAAACCTCGGCACATCCGATGAGCACCCTATATTTGGATGTAGAGTTGGCCTCACAACAACTAAAAGAAAGATTCAATGTAGCCTTTTCAAAAGCTTCAATAATGAGCTTTATTTTCTTGGACTCTAATGTGCATTATAGGCTTATACTCTTTAGCATTCTTTTTTTTTTCAATATGCATTTTTACTAAGTATATCATTAGAGTTGATGTATATAGTTTGTTTAAGTTCTTTTTGTATGTGTATATAAGATTGATTCTGAGACCAATTAGCTCTCACTTGAATAGGTAAAAAAAGAACGGACTAGCACAGTCATCAATTAGTTATGAATGGGAGTCTATTTTTGCAAGCATGTTTCTTTGTGGCTATGATTGTTTTATTTTGGACTATTACAAAGTTTTTTGTTTTTGTTTTTCTTTCATCTGTTCTGTGATCGAAATGATAACTGGAGATGATGTAGATTTGTTAATATTTGTTTTCATTTATTTTATTTTATTTTCGGATGGTTTTGGTAGTTATAGGATTGTAAAAATCTGTTATCAGATGATGCACAAACACTATATAACATAACATTTAAATATTAGCACTGATCAGGGTAGTTGAAAAAATTGAGTATTACTACAGCTCCTGGCCTTGCCAGGCATGCAGGTGCATTCTGGGGTGGCCCAGATTATGGTGTTTTCAGCTGGGATAGCAAGCTTTGAAAAATTTCAATAGGATGGATTAGAACAAACATGTTTGAAAAGTTTCAATGTAGGACTTTTTTCAGTATTTATGTGTGTTCTCTCTGTTTGATGCAACTGGAATTTTTTTTCCTCTCTGGGAGAAATTTTTTTTTTTATCCGACTTCAGGATCCCAATTTTTTATTATTATTATTATTTTTTGGTTATACAATTGTCAGATCTTGGTCTGATCATGCTTGAAGGATCAATCCCCTTTCTCTGGACAGAATACAGAGGGTATGCTCATTTGGGTTTCTCTCCTTCTGAGTGTTCTTGTCTTCGTTTGTATATTCTGATTATGTGCAAAACTATCATGTTGTCTCTAGTCTCCACTGCTAAGTAACTTTTTCATCTCAATAGTTCATTTCTTCAAGAACCTCATCATCCTACAATTTTAATTGCTTTTAATTATCGTACATTCATTTGTTATTTACTTTAAACCTCGTAGCCTCTAGATCGATTCAGTTTTGCTTTGGAACTGTGCAGACCGCTTCTTCGACTTCGCTCTCCTGTTCTGGAACCAATTGTAGACATTCGATTCAGTGACCGGTCCATGCTGCGCCAGTTCATTAGTTATTTCTTTTATCTTCTCCTTGGTTCGCGTCGTCCCGCTGCCTTGAATGAATAAGTTCTCAAGAATCTGAAGTTGGACGGGTGTTGGGGCCCATCGTTGCCTCCTCGAAGAGATCTTACGCGCTCCCAATGCCATCAAAGGATCACAAGATGGATTTCCGAGTTCCATTCCTGGAAAAAAATAATGAAAGAATCATCGATCAATCTTATGATCAAGAACTAAACAATTAATTACACTTCATCTCAACATTGACCATTATAATTATAAAACAACTCCTCCATTGTGATTGATATTCACATCTTACAAACGCAAACAGAACGTGAAGTTTTTCCTTCAAATGCTGGATCATATGAGTCCATGACAAGTGCCTTATGATCTATAAGAATCAGATCAAGGTTTCATGGTGCAAGTAAAAATGAAACAAAGGTCAGAAAATTAAGTCTTCCACACCATTTACGTACAAATCCATTAAATACTAGATTACTTCGGAAACTGTGACGACTATTATATCAATAAATGTTCCAACAAATCAAGCCAAATAGAAATGTATGTTAATTTCAATACAGTGTACACATATATAGGGATTATACATAAATTGAATTTCATGTTAACACACTGAAAATCAAATATATTTTACTCTACAAAACATAGTAGTTTATCAAATTGAAATAATACATGTTGGTGTGCCCTCCAGATTCTAAAAAGACTAAAAATTGTGAAAGAAGTTATAAATGAAAGCTTATAATAATTGGGGTGCATTAATTAATAAATGAAAACATGTATGAATCCCAATATGTTGAAGATTATATGATTTCAACATCATAAAATATACCCAAAAAAAAATCATAAAATATAGGAGATGAAATTCAATGAAACTATACATATAGCATATATATATATCCTAGAAGGCAAAACCAACCAAAAAAAAACATAACCATCCGTGACCAAGTAAACCCAAGTCAAATACACCACCACCCAAAAAAAAACTGACATTATATACAATATCACCGGAGAACTCATTAAAAAAACCCCCAAAAATTGATTTATTTTTTTCAAAAACTCAACAAAGAGAATCCACAAATCAACCTGACTCAATATACCCAAAAAAAAAATCATTCATGCCCAACAAAAACAAAAAGAACCGATTAAGAAAACAAAAACCCCATCAAAACCAACAAAAAAAAAACACAATCTTTCCACAAAAACAAGAAACAAATGTAAAATCGAGAGGGGGACCTACCGATGAAGTCTTGTTGGGCGATGAAGGACTTGTACATCTGGACGAGCTGCTCGGATATGATGGTGTACGCGACGATCTGGTGCCGAAGGATCTGAATCTGCTCTTCCGTCATCACCGGGTACACCAACCCACCATTCGCACAGCCCCCGCTGACGCCATTGGTGCTGCTCTTCTCTCTCTCGTCCATCTCTAACCAACCCATCTTTCTCTCTGTCTTGTCTGAGTTGTCTCTCTCTCTCTATATGCGTGTGTATTTATAGATAACGATCCCTCAACAGGCTTGTAATTAATGGGCTTGTAATCAATGGGGGTGATATGCGTATAAAAATCAAATCTTTGATTTTGAAATTAATCTCTCTCGGGGTTTGTGATCTGATCGTGGTGGGTGTTTTTAAGGCTGAGTGGTCAAAGTTAGTCAAACTTCTTTTTTTTGGTAGTTTTCTTTTTTAAATTTGTTTTTACTATTCGTGTGTTAAATTTTTTTTTTTTTGTTGATGTTAATATTTTCTTGGTGTGCAAGTAATGACTAGGCATCATTACAATCGTGTGATATTTCTTGGGATATGTTTTTTTTTTTTTCATATATATATATATATATACTATTAAAAAAATATGTTATTTATGTTTATATCATTATAAATAGTCTAATTAGATTTATATCATTATCTATATTACTATATAAAAGGCTGCTAAACCAAAAATCATCCATTTGACCATTTTACCCCTCTCAATAACTTTAATCCTATTCCAATCCATCCACATAGCCATTTGACCATTTTAACCCTTCCATGACAATCAATTCACACCCCCTCTTAAATCAAAATCATCATCAATCCCAAAACCATTTCACACCCAAACATTATTATTATTATTGATTACTATTAAAACCCTTCAAATAAAAAATTCATTACTCATCAAATTTATTTATCTATCTATCTAAATCTATATCTATCTATATTATCTATATTACTATATAAAAGTCTCTTATCACAAAAAAATTGTCAAATGACCATTTTATCCTTACAAATTCATTCAATCTCGTCACAGTCCATTCACATCACTTTAATCACAATCAAATCACTATTTTACCCCTATTCAATCCCATTAACATATATTAACATGTCATTTATTGGCATAGAATCCCTAATTTTTTAATGTTAACACCATTTATTGTGTGTATATATATGTGTAAAAATCACTCCTTTTATACACAATCATGTTATATAAAGCAAAAGCATGTTATATAATATGTCCTATTATATGTATACATGAATAATATCAGTATATTTATACATAATTAATATATAATGCTATTTAAATAATAATTTATTAATTATTTAAAAAACTAATTATTGAAAAAGTCATTCTTTTTCAAGCGATGTGTTAACTATTTTATTTACTCCATATGTCATCTTAGGGGATTTATTTATTTAGACATGGAAGATGTAGATGTGTCAATTATTAGACATTTAAAAATGACAAACTACATTGATAACCATTTAAAAAATAATAACAAAATATCATATAGATATAAAACAATAATTCGAATTGTTAACAACTAAATATATATAGATATAACGCAATAATTTGAATTGTTTAACAACTAAATATCATATAGATATAACACAATAATTCGAATTGTGTGATGTGAGGATCACAAAATCACCACACAAAATCAACGGACATATGGCTTTTTCATACTCTCAATGCAGCATTACACATAACCCTTCAACTTCCCCCTCATAAACCGCCACCCTCACATAATCACATTCATCCCCTCTCTATTCAATTCCCTCATAAACCGCCACATTTATTCTCGTGACAATGAATACTCATTCATTTTCTTCCCCATTCTTTGAGATAAATGGATTATGGATCTATCATCACCTCTCTCTTTTTTCATCTCTCCTACAATTAGATACCTAATTAGATACCACCATGTGACGCCTCTCTCTCTCTATGTGTGTCTGTGTATATCACTGTATTGCCTTCTCATCAAACACACATACATACACAGAGAAATCTCTCTCTCTCTAAATGGACTCCGCCGCCTACTTTGAGTCCGATGAGCACCTGCGGAGGCAGATTCTACTCTTGTTAGTGGACGAAGAGGAGGGACTCAAAGACACAGCGCCGACTTGCGCAGCGTTTGGTCAGCTCCGGTTACCCATTGAGGTATATCTTTCTATTTCTGTACGTAATTAGGAATGGCAACGATCATTTTAATTAAAGTTGATAAACATCCCCTTATCATGATTATATTATGAAATTTAATTATAATTATAATTTAATAAATATATTAATATAATTAAAGTTGGTATATATAAAAATATTCGTATATTTATATAGATTTATTTGAATGTATTATCATGTTTTATTATCATGCACTACTCCAAATAAAATACTACTGTTTGATCCAATCCAATTTTTTTTTAAATACATCTTTATCCGCCATCTATGACTGTTTAAATATTAATATGGTCGTTTTAAAATAGGATTTGAAATTTTAATATGATTTTATGCTTTCTATATATATATATATATATATATATATATATATATATATATACTACTATATAATCTCTTAATCCAAAACCTGTCAAATGATTATTTTACTCCTACCAATCCATACACTCTCATTAGAATCCGTTCACACCACTTTAATCACAACCATTTTATCTCTACAATTCTATTCAATCCCATAAAAAATCATTTCACATCATTTTAATGTCATTCATAATCCCATAAAACCATATTAATAATATTATTTGAATATTTATTTATATATCTAATAAAATTTAATTTTTATATTTAATAACTTATAATTAAATTTGAATATCACCTAATTAATGATATAGTGTTCATTTTGTTTTACACATAAAATTTTTTTACTGGAATTTATCAATAATTAATACGCATTTAGTGTTCAAATCAATTATAGGACAAATTCTGAAAATTTAAAAGTGAACCGTTCACTTTTTATGTTAAACAAAGCGATTACAATTTACAAGGCATGAGTATATAAAATGTGATATAAAAGTTATATAAAAATTGATATAACCATAAATGTATACTCGTACATATATGATGATAGGAAAATAGCGTATCATACATATTTATTTACCAAAATACATTATCCTCAACCAGGGACATTTAGTTTTCAAATGCAATTATAGGGCTTGCTGCTTTTTTGCACAGAATCTCATTGTTTTCTAATCACGGTGCATGCAATTTATTTGCATATATATATATATCTATATCTATACAACTCTTAACCAAAAAATCATTAATATGACAATTTAACATCTATTCTATTTTATTTTATTCAAATTATTTATTTATTATTTATTTTTTTATATCAAAATTTACAAGTATGCTCTAACATTCCTAACATTTGATTTTATTAAATTGTATTGAATCATAATTATTATTCGAACGAAACATATCTGTGTACATTTACTCAAATCAGATTGACCCCTTGTTTTCCCTTACTTTCTTTCTCTTTTAGATCATCCCCTTTGAAACTCTACTCTTCAAATTTTCTCTCCTTTTTCAGAACCTTAATTAATTAATGTCATGAACAATGATCGCGTGTTTAGACCGTTCACACCGACGATGAAATCGCCACCGGAGACCTCCCCACCCTCTCGCTCGGTGACCTCAATTCCCGACGCATGACATTCTTTTTATATATTCACTTTCGATCATTACGCGAATTTTCATGCATGATATTCATATGATTTTTTCCCCGTAAAACAACCTATGTGACAACCATATGATAATTGATTTCTCTGATCTAACAGATACATTACTCTGTCAATCACGTGTTGTTCTTGCAGTTTGTTAAAATTTTTTAGTATAATTTCAAAGCAAACAATCCATGGTCATTGTTGTTTTAATTGTCTGCCTATTGTGAAAGTTTGGATATCTATTTCAGGCAAAGCTTTCCACAACTGATGGTGATGAGTTCCAAATCTCACTTTTATATTCTTGTCTCTTTTTATTTTCACAGGACACACTTTTCAATCCTTATGCTTTGGGTTGTGGTAATCTATTCGATATGTTATGTGCTTGTTCCTCTGCTTCTGTTTTCTTGTTTCGAGGACGACAGCTCTTAAAAGAGCCAAATATCCGATATGTAGAATGGTCAAGAGACTCAGCCGATGTCGAACAGGAGGACCACTTCGACTGTGTGTAAGTGCATAAATTCTGTAACATATTTATTGTTTATAATATATTGATAAATATATAGATACTAAATTATTTATATTTTAAAAATTAAAAAATTTCATATACTAAAAGATTTACTATTTATAAAGGATATATAAAGTGTCACATATATTGTATATCCTCATTACATGTAGATTTTTATATTATATCTTAACATATTATATAAATTATTAATAATAACATATTTATATAAAATATCCTCATTACAATTTATATTATATATTTTAATAATTTTTATAATATGTTACACTTTACAACTTGCAACATATAAATTGAATATATATATCATATATTATTTTATTATATATATATATTATAAATCTTTTTTCCTGTCATGTAATTTACATGATTCATTTATATGATGATATACAATTTTTTTTTTCAATTTTTTTCATGTGGGATTTTTAATAGGGCATCAAATGGATGCTCAATTGTCACATCATTTCTTTCTTTCACAATTTCTAAGGCGACACGGTGGTCCAACCCAACGAGCAACAAATTAAAAAATTATGAGAATGACTTCACTTATTTGATATCTTTTTATATTTTTATGGTTTATTGTTTCGATTCTATAAGGTTTTGTTTCAAACACATTTTATACTTTTATATTTTTTTTCTTTGTTTTATGTATTAGTAACAAATTTAGTTTAGAAATGATAAATTCCACCAATATCTTAAAAAATAATTTTTTCAAGTAACTATGATTTATGCCAGTCCAATAAATTCCTAAACCCTAAACCCATGCCTATAGAAAAATTAACAAAATATTAAGTATTATCAAAAGGGAAACATGTGTATTGTTAAGAAAATAAATAATAAAAATTGAATCAAACCATGTGTTCTAGAAGTGTGAAACACAAATTGTAAAATTAAATGTATAAAATAACATTACGAAGTAAATAATGCTATAAAATTTACACAAATTTGAAAATTGTGAATATACAAAAAAAATATTATTTGGAATCTTAAATATTTTTTAAGTATTTTCTTAAATATATAAAAACTTCATTCTCTATATGTTTTGTTGTGTGTGTGTGTGTGTATTAAAAAAATGAAGAGGATAGTATATATGAGTTGATCTATATTTGTGTGTTCCATCAAATTTGTATTTGTTCTGTTTTGTATTGTGTATTTTCCAAGTTCAAATGATATATAATATATCCTACATTTTCTCTATCAAAAATAACTTTTAAAAAAAAGTTTTTATATACTTGTGTCAATCAAATTCTTATTAGATATGTACTTCTATAATTGTGGTGTATTTTCAACTGTTTGTTATTATCTTTTTTTGTGTGTATTTAAAAATAAATTCAATATATTATCTAAAAAAATATAGTATGTGGATTCTGCCAAAGATGTCAATTTGCAAAAAAAAAAAAAAAAAAGTCGTGCATTTTCGTTTGGGCATTAAAAGGAATATGATATTATCATTTATCAAATCTCAGTGTGATTTGAGTTCTACAAATATGTTGTACTTTATAACAAAAATGGTATTTGAAATGATAAATTACACCAAGATCTTAAAAAAAATACTAATTATACAGCATAGCTATGATTGATGCCAATCCAATAAAACTAAAATCTAAATTCTAGACCTATGTTTATAGGAAAATAACACAATAATAAATCTTATGAATGTTATGGAAAAGACAACATAGCTATTAGTAAGAAAATATAATAAATAAACTAATTGTATCAAACCAACCGAGATCATTCCAGAAGTGTGAAAACATAAATTTTAAAAATCAAATTTAAAAAATAACACTATTTAAGTAAATAATATTTAAAAATTATTACAAATGTGAAAACTATGAAAATCAATTATAGTTGTGCAATATTAATATATCTAAAAAAATGTGAGGTTATGCATTTTCATTTTAGTATATATCTAAAAGCCAGATGTTATTACTATATGTTATTTCTCAATGTTATTTGAGCTTCACAAATCAAATTTAAATGTCATCATTTTTTATCCAAATATTAAGCTGTTTAATATATTTATAACAAGTCATGTAAAAAATGAATGCCTTTAGAAAGAACTCGAATAATCATGTAAGGGAATGAAAATCGCATATAAACATTCACATATCTTTATCTTAAGACAAAAAATAACATATCATGTACCTGTCAGCTACATAGGAAAAAATCTCATAGAAACCAGATATGATATCATCATATAATAGTTCATAAAAAATTAACATCTTATACAGTAGGAATGATTGCCCATGATGGTCACCGTAATGAATATGAAAGAATTATTTTACAATTCATTTAATTTGAATATAAAGATTGCATTATTTGTTTTTTTTTAAATGATCAATTATATATAGATACTAACTTCATTTTGCTTCGATCATGTTTTAGGCCTAATATACTAAAATATGATGGTTTACTATCTGGTTTTTTTTTTCTTAATTTTTAAATATTTTTTCGTTCTGTGTATCAGTTTTTTTATTGAAAAAATGCATATGGGATATTGTCTACTGTAATATGTTGTTTTGCATGTTTGGCACCATATTTTAAATTTTATAAGGACTTTCGATCTAAGGTTCAATGATATATAGTTTCATCCTAAATATGAGTTAGAACATTATTTATTATAATCAAGGGTACGTAGTCAATTATATATATATATATAATCACAAAATCTACTCATTTGAGTTTCTATTTAAGTATATATTTCATTACACAATCAAAATTAGAATAATATATTTGGCAACATATAATTAATTTTATATAACTACATAACATATATTTTGGTTAATGGATGAATGAATAAATATTAGATTTCTAACATTTAGAGTCATATTTATATGTTATTGTAACTAAATTATTGAGATGAATGTTACTCAAAAAATATATTAGATTTTGTTCATGTGCATTTGCACATACATATAAAATTTATGTCGAAGGGAAATCTATATTACTATATAAAAGTCCCTTAACACAAAAAATCGCCAAATGACCAATGTATCTCTATCAATCAATTTAATCCCATCACAATCCATTTCATCATTACACCCCTCTATTTAATGACAACCATTTTACTATTTTATCCCTTCAATTCTATTCAATCTCATGATAATCTATTTATATCATTGTAATGTCATCTATAATTTATTCATATTTTCATCGTATCATGCATGACATATATAAATATATCATAAAATTATATTAATATGATAAAATTATATTAATATGCTGACTAAAATTATATTAATCAATTTATTATTTTATAATTATATATAAATATCATAATATTATAAGAATACAAAGGGATGTTCAGTGTTATAATATATCATAAAATTTATTATTTGAATATCATCATATGGCTGCCATACGACCTACACAAAATAAAAGAATTAATATTCATTAAAATTTGATTTATTTACAATTTATTTTACATATATATATGTACAATCATAATATATATTTGAATTCTATAATCAATATTATGTTAATATTTGGTACTTTTTTAAAATTGTATGTATTGTTCAGTTCACTTTAATTCAGAATTTTTTTCTTTTTAAAATTAAAATTTTCTATATGTATTTGTTTGATGTGGGTGTTTTTCATTGTTTGGATTTTGGATATTTTTTTGGAGATTGAAAAGGCCAAAGATTGTTAGAAATAATAAATTCAAATGGAAAGAACAAGAATAATAAATTTAATTAAATTAATTTAATTAATTTAATTAATTCAAATGGAAAGATTGTTTATGATATTTCCCAACATGTGGCCATACAACCTACACAAAATAAAAGAATTAATATTCAAAGTTAACTATGTCCTTTCGGATACAAGGATAATTTAATTAATTTATAGACTGCTATTTATATCTGCACTCCGGATATTTGAATATCAGATATTTATAGTTTTTAAAATATGAATTCGGATCAGATTCAGATAATTGACAGACTGTGTCACTATGTATAAATTTAAGATGCATTTATAAAATTGTATATTGTTCACAATATTAAATTATATATATATAAAATTTTATTGGTTATATATATATATATAAAGTTACTTGTATATATGATCCACCTGTTCATTTTTATTTTTATTATAAAATCCTAATATATATTATATGATCCACCTGTTCATTTCTATATTTATTATAAAATCCTAATATATATTATATTACATGCACATGTTATCAAATTAACCTATATATATAATTTAATTAATAAAATTATATAAAAATTATTAAATTTTTATATATAATCGTATATATATTTTGAAAATTATTATATAATGATGTACATTGTCGAAAAGTCATACTATGTAAGTCAGATGGATATAGATTGGTTATTGCAATATCCATATCCTATATTTCTGAATCAGATACGGATATTAATTTTCAGATTCCAATCCTTTCGGATACGAGGATAATTTAATTAATTTTATAGACAGCTATTTATATCTGCACTGCGGATATTTGAATATCAGATATTTATAGTTTTTCAAATATGAATTCGGATCAGATTCAGATAATTGACAGACTGTCACTATGTATAAATTTAAGATGTATTTATAAAATTGTATATTGTTCACAACATTAAATTATATATAAAGTTTTTTATTGGTTATATATATATATATATATATATATATATATATATATATATATATATATATATATATATATAAAGTTACTTATATATATGATTCACCGGTTCATTTTTATTGATATGAACATATACATATACATACCCAAATAAAATCCCTTTTGACATGGATCCCCTTTTATTTCTCTCCGTCAAGAATAGGGGTGTCCCCTTTAATTTCTCAATACAAAACCAGGTCGTTCGGCTTCTCATCTTTCCCCCTCATAAAACCTTCCTCTTCATGCCCGAGCCATTAAATCCCACCGTTAAAACCCTCATCTTCTCCGACATGTCAATCGACGCCCTTCCAGAAATGGTCGCATTCATTCGCACGAAGAGCTCTACCAGCAAAGCACGATCATCCCCGTCCCTATTTATGTGGATCCATCGTTGATCTCTCCTTTCTGTAGAAAAAAAAAATTGCCATTACGAAGGTGCGGTCAGTATATATCATGCACACTTTGATTCACAAATGTTAAATTTTTTCATTTAATCCCCATTTTTTGGTTTATTTTGGTTGTTCAACTTATTTTTATGGGGTTCTCATCGTTATGTATGAGGAAAAAATATAAGTTTTTCTACTCATTGTTTGTTATAGGTATAGTTAGACTTCACATCTTCATTCCCTGTCATATTTATTTTTTTGTATGTATTTTATATGGGCTTCTCATTGTTATGTATGAGGGAAAAAAATTGTTCTTCAACTCTGTATATTTTAAAATAATGTTTTGCTATGTTTTTTTTGTTATAGGTTCATATATTTAGACTTCACTTCGTTATTTCTTTCTTTGTTGTTGCTCAAGTGAAACAAGACACATCATGTTATGAATTTTTTTAACCCTTCTTAATCAATGTTTGTAATTTTTCTTCTTATTCTTGCATCTTGTCTTTCATTCTTAGTTGTAACACAAAAGTAAAAAAAAAAAAACTAATACAAAATATATTGTTTTGCACTTAACAGATTCTTCTTGGTTTCTCTATTGTGGTTGGACATAAGACAGGTGTGCATCTTGTGGTAAGTACCTTGATTAAAATAATGTTTACTTACATCATTTTTTCGTATTGCAACTATGGGTTATTTGAATATTCATTTTTGGTTAAATGAAGATTTAACTAGCCAATGGAGTATATGAGTGATTAAGAGAAATATTATTCCCTGAACAAACAACTTTGCGTAATTTAAATTAAGAAAGCGCGGAAGGCATAGTTGATTTAATTATTTTATCGACCTGTAAATTTTGTCATCAGTGACTTTTGTAGCAATTACAATCCTTATGAAAAATTTATATATATATATATATATATATATATATATATATATATATATATATATATATATATATATATATATGGTTTTAGGTTTAAAATATTTTAAAAAAATGTCTCACTGTTGTGTTTGCTTTTTCTCTTAGTTGTTGTGGTTAATCAAAATTGAAACTTTTTTTGCTTTACTTGAGTTTTCATAGCATTGTTTTAAGCCATTGATAGCATTGCTTAACTGATAACTCCACATTTGGGACTCTCTGATGTCCATAAGTTGGATTCATTTATCTGCGGCACAAATGAAGTTCGCTTAGTAGTCAAGAAAATATATGAAAGTTTTGAACACCCTCAGCTTTCTCAGACTACCTCGTCAGAGATTTCAACATGTGTAGAATTATCTGCATCATATTAATCTATGGATTAATTTTTTGGTTCAAAATGGTGTCTATAATTAACATGAATTTATTGTTTTAAAACTTTAATTAAGAAAGAATTCGAGAAACTTTTTTATAATCATTTGTAGGTATGATAATCCAAAAACAATCTTATGTTATGAGCATTTGATTTTAATCTAAACTTGTAACATGAAGATCATAGTTTCTACAAATCAGGGAAAGGTATGATAATCCAAAAACAATCTTATGTTATATAATAGTACGTTTTTAACATGTAGAGTTTTGATTTGAAAGTTATATTATACAAATTGGTCCATTTCTAAACTAGAATCTATATGAAACAATAGCAGCAATTTTCTTGTTCATCCATTTCATAATATAAAGACCTACTTGTCAAATTTTATGAAAAGTTGTTTTAATAGTTTTTTTGGGAGGGAGCTTGTTCATCTCATGAAAGACTTGTGTCTCTTGTACGGGTGCTACAAAAGTGTTGTTTGTAAGGGGAAAATCACTGTCGAGGAGTAGGAACTTATGTATTTTGTTGGTCCTTGGTAAATCTCTATTCTACCATGTATATTATAGGTTTTGGACCTGCTTTTGTGATTTTGTATGTTTTGGACTTTGGCCTTGGTGCTATACACACACACACACACGTATACATATATATGAATGGTTTTAATAGTGGTTAACAATCTGGAAAGATTTGCAAAACACAAATTTAATACATAATGAATAACGTTATAAGTGCTATTTTTTTTGTCACATGAATGAATAGGATGACATTCTGTACAACCTCTCTTTTTGAGCATGGGTAGCGTTTTTATGCATTATTTTAAATTTTTTATGACATTTATTTTACGGTCAAAGTGTGTTAGCAGGGATACATTTGGTTTGCAATTAGATGTGTTGGTGATTAAATTTTAAGACTTTGTTTCAAGTTAAAGTGTGTTAGCGGGGCTACGCTTCAGTAAGCCTCCTGAGCTCATAGTTTCACGTATCACAGTGAAATGGTTTTGAATGAAAAGTTTCATGTGACTATTTATTTATTATTTATGAACATGGATTATAATGTATTTCTTTTGACTTATTCATGTGAGTAATAATTTATCAACTTATGATCTTTTATAGTTTCTGAGGTTCGATTATATCAGGTTATTGGTGAGTAAACTCCATGATTTTTATATGGGTTGGTTTTGATATTGGAGTGAATGTTTTAGACAAACAATTAGTACTAAGCTATTACATGAAAATTATTACAGTGAGTCAGTGACGTATCACAAAAGAAAAGAAAAAAAAGTATCGATATCTAGGTGGAAATTCAGAAAAAATTAAAGATTTTTTTACAATTGTAATTGTAATCTGACAATTTGGATTTCTTACATTGTGTAGCTTTTTATCAACCCTTTCGAGTAACCAATTTTTCAATTAAATTTGGGTAATTCCCTTCTTCATTCAAAAAACAAAAATAACAGTTTGGACATAGTTGGCATTTTTTTGATGACTTATATTGATAAACATTTTTTTGGATTACTCCGTTGTATTGGATGTATTGGTGGTATTGTATTGTATCCTCCAAGATGATGTAATTACCCGCTCTTAACACTTGATGATAAAGATGTCTGTAGCTGGACTTGATACTGCGGCTCCATCACAATAAACATGGAGAAGGAAATTAAACATTCATGCTACTAATAGAAAAGAATTCAGTGTAACATTCAGCAAGGCAATTAGAATTGTATGGCATTCTGATCTTAGATTATTTATCCAAGAAAATTTATAGGTCCTGCATTTGCAATAAATATATTTCTTGATTCATTATTCTTCTTAGTGATTCACTTTGACTGATTGTTGGGTCATTAAAACCAGATGATTTTGATGTTCGGCTTTGGTCCTGTGTTAGAAAAGAGGCTTCTCATAGGACAGTAATAGCAAACTTCTTCTGCATCTTAAATACTCGAGAATTTTATAAAATTTCAGTGCTCATATTTGAATATTTAGTTATTACTATTTTCACTTGTGATTGATGTGTTGCCATGGTTGATTTTATACAGAAAGCTCTTATGCTCTTATTGATTGTATTCAGGACTCACTTGTTTTTATTTGTTGTTTCTTTCATTTTTTTAAATCAAAATTAATAGTAATCGAGAGCATTGACAACAAAAGAGAACAATATTATAATGCGTGTAACAAGTGTTACAGTAAAGTCGATGTCAAAGAAGATGGAGCACATTGTTACCAATGTAACATGTCTGGTGTAGATCACACAGAAGGGTAAACATTACAGAACTAATTATTTATCCAATCACGTGTTAACTTATTATAAGTCATTTGAAACTTTCATTTTTTCAGATACATCCAAAAACTTCTTGTATCTGATGGAGATTGAACCATTCAGCTTACTCTCTTCGATGCTTCAGAGATTTTAATTGGTTGTCCTGCTTCAGAATTCGTCGAGCTAAATAAATAGGTGAAACACACAATTAAATTCAAATTATGATGTAAATATGATTATAGTAGTATTTTAAATATATCATTGCAGAAAAATTTCCAATCCAAATTTTACAGAAAATTGATTTCATGCATTGGAAAAAAGTTTATCTTCTTCACTAAACCAAAAAAATTAGTGAGAAAGATCGAGCAATGAGACGTTGGATTGCAGAGCATATCAGACTACAAATGATTCTGAAGAAGGTAGCGAGAGCAACAGTGGATCTAAAAACAAAAAGAGTAAGGTTTAAAATGATCAACCAAGTTGTCTTTCTCTCATAGATATAACTTTGTGTCAAGTTTATAAATCAAAGTTTTAAAAACATGGTTGTAAGGTTATTCCCGTTATATGAACTTATGTAAGTTAATGGATATGTCTTCTATGCTTTAATTGTTGTGTGGCATATTTAACATTGTTATTTTCTTTTATTGGACTGGTTTCCCTTTTTCTTCATTTTCAAATTATCAACTTCCCAATATTTACCACTTCTCCATTGGTTTACTCAATAATATATAAGTAAACCTTATATTAGTTAATTTTTTTGATGGTGAGGAATTTTAGGATTCTTTAATCCCAACTATGGGTTTTAGTGACACATTTTTACCATTGACATAGAGATTGAGCAACTAATAGTACTTTTGCATAGAATTTTTCTCATTTAATAATTCAACAACTATACTATTTTAAAAAAACATCATATCATTTACATTAAAGAAATAAGAAAATTTAATATTTAATTTATTAAACTATATTAAACAAAAACCGTTATTCATTTCGTCAATGTGTGGTTTTGTTTATCTACAAATCCCCTGTTTCGAAGAATTTATTGTTAATGTCACTGGTTATTATTATTGAAAGTAGTACATAATTTAAACCATCTATTTACATATTTCATTTTGTAGTTGCATAATGTTATTGTATTTGTATTATTTCATATGAACGAAAAAAAATTTCTTACACTATATTCATGTGCATTTGCACATACGCTACAACTAGTAATATTTAAAAATGCATAACGGGCTTGTAATTAATGGGGGTGATATGCGTATAGAAATAAAATCTTTGATTTTGAAATTAATCTCTCTCGGGGTTTGTGATCTGATCGTGGTGGGTGTTTTTTACGGAGAGTGGTCAAAGTTAGTCAAACTTCTTTTTGGTAGTTTTTTTTTGTTTTAATTTTTATTGACTATTCGTGTGTTAAGTTTGTTTGTATTGATGATAATATTTTCTTAGTACGTGATTAATGACTAAGCTTCATGATATTTTCTTAGAGGTATAAAACGGACCATGTTGTGTCACCCCCAACTTGTTAAGGCTAACGGGTCGTGTCGTACAGATCCGTTACTTGTAGACGGACCGTGCCGGCACGACACAATCGATGGAAAACCGACCCAGCAGCCTAGCGGGTCAATGGGCCGGCCCGTAAAAATGGCAATCTTATTTTTTAAGTAATTATTTTTTTTCAAATTTAATAGTTAATTATTCCATATTTAAATATTTAATTGTTGAATTTTGATTAATATAATAGTTTCTTTAAATTTAAGTTCGAATTAAAAGATTTAAATTATTAATATTAATTTTTAAAGTTAAAACTTGAATAAATTAAAGATATGGTTTTAGAAAACATTAGAAAACTATAATTCTACATTGACAAATATAAAAAAAAAAATAATAATAAATAATACTGACAAATATAAAAAAAACTAGTCAGGCTAATGGGCCTAATGGGCTTAGCGGGCCATGCCAAAAACGGCACGGCGGGCCTGGGGTTAGGCCCAACACGGCCTGCCCTCTAAACGGGCCGTGCCGGCCCGTCCCGTTTTACATCTCTAATATTTCTTATAACATTTTTTTAGGTTTTTTTATTTTAGAATATACACTATTAAAAAATATGTTATTTGTTTTTATATCATTATAAATCGCCTAATTAGGTTTATACCATTAGAATGTTTGAAAATTATGCATTTATACCCGTAGTTAAATTCTATCATCTTTTTAAAGACTTCTATTAACATCGTTAATGTAATGAAGAAATGACCAAAGTATCCTTATTTTATCATTTTGCATATTTACTCTCACTACATGCATTATGTTTTTGGGTTTTTTTATTTTTAAGTCCCCATAAACCATATGATTTAGTAATCGATCCCTCACTTCTTCGTATTTTAGTTTTAGTCCTCAGATTTAAAAGATATGTTCCTTTTTAGTCATTCCCATGAACTAAAAAGAAAACCAAATAATTTAGGGACATGTCTCTCCTAGGGACTAAAAAGAAACATATAATTTAAATCTGGGGACGAAAACCCAAATACAAAGAAGTGAGGGATCGATCACTAAATCATATGGTTTATGGGGACTTAAAAATAAAAATAAAAACTCTATTTTTTTTATGCCATCAAATTTTTTTATATTTATACCATTAAAAATTAACGAATTATTATTTCATTTAAAAAACCCAACTCTAAAAACTTAACTAAAAAAATTAACCAAGGTGGTAGATAATCATAATTTCTAAACATTATAAATGGTGTAAAACTAAACAGGTTGCTTGTTATGTATACAAAAAATAACATATTTTTGAATGATATATACATAAAAAAAAAAATTCTATTTTTTGTGATTATCAAATAACATCAATTTTGAATATCAAAGACTATGATGTCTTTAGTAATAAATAACTCTTTGATATTTAAGATTTATTTTTAAAATATTTTTCTTTAAGTATCCTTTTTATTTAAATATTAAAATCATATGTATTTTATGATATATGTATATAGATGTTTTCTTATTTATAAAAACTAATATTATATTGTGATTGTGTATGTGTACGTGTGTGTGTGTGTATAAATGTGCATATGTAGAAAATAAAGCTATTATGAATTTTTGTATGCCTTGGCATTAATACATATTTAAAAATATGATGAAACCTAATTAGAGTGATAATTATGTAAAATTGTTAAATAATTTAATGGTACAAAAATAAATAGATTATTTTTTATATTAATAACCAGTTTTTGAAGGGTATATATGCAAAAATCTAATATTCTTTTTATTATGAAAAAGATTGTGATAAGATTATTTTTATCATTATCTTTGTCTAGTTTTGACACTAAGGCCCTATTTGGCTTCACGGTAGGACGGATTTTACGGCAAAAAATTTCGTGTAATACCATCATAGATCTAAATAGAAAGGTGGCATCTGCGTTTTAACATTAAAAGTCACTAGAATAGGATTTGGAAGCCCATTGAACTGTTGAAAACGCACGAGAAGAAGCCCAACTCTCAAGGTCAAATGCAGAGTCCTGCTCCCCCATCCAACACATATAAAGCCTCATCGGGCCGTTACGGATCAAGGATTTTATAGACTCCCTCCCTTTTAGGGTTTTGCAAACCCACCCTCTCCGGGTGTTTGATCCCTTCGTTCGCGCCTTGCTCAACATCATATCAACCCCTGATCGATCTATTTGTTCGCCGCCGTCGTTGACGCATGTCTTACCTCATGAGGAGCTTCTACATCATCCATGTAGATACCCTATTTTTGACCGTCTAGAGAAAAGAAAATACTTCTAGTAATATTTTGAAATGACCACATTTGGAACCTAAAAGAAAACACCTGAAAGAAAGAAATCGGAAGGAGAAACTCTGGCCCCAACACTTAGAAAAATCAAAGGGGCAGGAACAGGGCGGCTTGTTCAAAGTAGCCGCCCCTCCTTGGGCGGCTAGTTAGCACAACCCCTCCCCCCCCCCCCCCAACTGCTTCCCAAAGATGGGACATAAAGTTAGCATTTAATGCTGATGATTGCGGTGGTTTCTCATATTTAGCCACTCCTTCTCTGACGGCTTACTTATAGTAACCGCCCACAGCCACTGCTTGTCAAATATTAGACGTTTGGCAGATCATCATAGGGGCGGCTTCTTAGAAGTAGCCGCCCCTCCTTGGGCAGCTAAATTTAATATGTCGCCCATCACCTGGACATTGTCAGAAACACAGATCTGAGGGTCAAATCAAACACCCTTGTATTCAATTTGATCTAATGTTCAGTGGATACTCCCCTGCCCCTTTTTTACTATAAATAGGGGGATTCAACTCTTCTTCAAATAATCTACAACTCAAATATCACACATCATAAGCTCAATCAAGCATCATTCACACCCCACACCCACTACTTGAAACCTTTGAGAGAGAGAAAGACCCCATTTGAGAGAAAAGGAAAGTCATTCTTACCAAAATCCACTCTCCAAAAAACTCTCTCCAAAACCCTGGTTTAACCTTCGCCAAAGCCCAAGCCAAAACCCTACCCAGGTTCTGCCCAAATAGAGCCAGGTCTCAGTCGACTAATACACCCTAGCCGTCCCCCTTCAGGCGGCTAAACCCTACAAGCCGACCCCTACTTCCACCCTGCTTTTTAAACCTCCCTTTGTCAACTCCCCAAAGAAGAAAATGATTCTCCATTTTCATCTCTGTGTACGGTTGGCCATGTCGCAGAGCGGATAATCCACAATCAACCCCCACAAAGGCGATCAACAACAACACCAACTTTTCCTGCTTTTTAAGAAAGCAGGTGACGATCACAATAACCCCTGAATCCTCCTGAGAAGCTGTCAGGTGACTAAGCAAGAAACCAACCCCACACATACCCCCTTTCCGAGTGGCGATCCGATCCAAAATCCCGCAAGCCGGATCAGGATAAAGAATCACAAACTCGCCGAAAACGGATACCAACAGTCCCTCCATCAGTCGTGTCTGCCATCATCGATTGCGTCTTTCCCCTTTCTCACTCGTCTTCCCTCCTTGAAGCCCTCACCGGTCTCACCCGGCCCAGGTAATCCACGCATCAATGGCGATCACGTCCAAACTGGTCTTTCTCAAATTGAAACTCATATTGTGATTTTTAATGTAGGATTTATTGAAGGATGGTGTATGTGTGAAACTGATAATTCTTTGTTGCCTTATATAGAGCATCGGTGAGTATTTTTAGAAGGTTTCATCGCTTTATGATTGATTCGTCCCACTGATGACTGAATTGGCCTTTGAAGTATTTTTTTATGCATTTTCTTCACTGATTCTCCATTTTGACACCCATGTTCAACCAGAAAGAAAAAAAATCAGAATTTAATACAAAATGTTAGAAAGACATTGAAGACGCAACAGAGGTACCACACTGACAAAATGATGAAGACAATGGTGAAATACTACACTTCTACATGCTGATAGTAAACCATATCGATAATATCAGAGGATGAGTGAGAGAGGTGAAGGGAAGAAAGATAGAGAGAGGGAGAGATTTCGTTTTGTGAAAGACGAAAGGGTTGGTTAAAGAGAGTATGTGAGTCTTCTGGAGGTAAGAGGAGAGAGAACAAAGTTGCAATAAAATACGCTAAAACCTGAAAGCTTTTTGTCCGACCTTATCGTCAACTTATCCTCGATAGTCATGCCAGATATATTTGTGTTTCATGGTATATACCAAATAATATATGTACATACCATATCCTTCAGAGCATGCCCAGTTTTTTCAAACTCCACATTAGTGTCTTTCGTACATTTAGAAACATTCACTCGAGCCATCAAATCAATGTCAGCGCTCTTTTTCAAGGGGATAAGCATTCAATGCCATCATCCATTATTTTATTTTAAAAAATGTTACAATCATTTAATGTCTGTTAGTTAGTTCTATCATTTTATTTTTAAAAAATGTTAAATCATTTAATGCAAGTCAGTGGGTTTCATCGTTAAATCATTTAATGCAAGTCAGTGGGTTTCATCAGTCCGCTTTTATCAAAGAATTTTGAATTTCAAAATTCTCAAAACCCATCTGGGCCCACCGAATGATTCCACATCAGCCCGCTCTCATCACGTTGGATCCTACAAGAGGTATGAGAAACGGACGGAGAAACCGCTTGAGTGTAACATTTTCCTACAATAATATAGTAGTAATACAGTAGTAGTAATATAGTGATGACAGTAGTAATATAGTACTAATATAGTAATGAAAGACAATAGTAATAATAGTAGTAATGAAATACAGTAACAAGTAATGAAATACAATAGTACTATATTAATATAGTAAAAATACAGTAGCAATACAAACTACTTTGGTAAATATTGTAATACAATGATTAGTATGGTAATTAGTTTATTAATCAGGATTAATATGAAAAAAAACCTACAAATGACTGCATTACAAGCATATATTGATTTTCCAACATGTACTTGATGTATAGTACATAATTTTACAAAAAAAATAAAGAAAAGAAATACATACCCCATAAACTGTATATACTCCTTTACACAAAAAAGCATCATACATTGAATCAAACTATACATACACCTTGAAAAAGCGGGAGTCTGAGGAAGTATACGAAGATCTTTTCTTTGGAACCGTACTGTAAAAATCATCTGATGTCTGGTATCATCCAACTTGTTCAGGACAATACGGGGAATGCAAAAATAAAAAAAACTCACTGAGAACTTTGAGCAGGAAAAGTTTCCCTCCCAAACAATGAGAAGGATGTTGCAGACTCAATTAATAGATTCCCTATTAGTAGACATGCGATGATTATGGAGGCCTTTAAGGGGGGTTTCTAGTACCGAAGATCATGGGCCCCTACAGTCCATATTAGACTTGCCGATTGTGACACTAATGAACAAAATTTGGTTAAGTCTAAAGTGATTGATTATGTTTTCTCTCATGTGAATGGTTCGCTCAATATATATATATTGATTCGGGTCATGTTTGTAGACTATAAACCAAAGTCAACTGAAATGAAGGTAAACTGAGTTGAGTTGAATTCACAGTTGACTGGGAAATGCTTTGGGATGTCACACAGGGACTGGGAAGCAACCATTAGGAGGTTAAAAAAAAAAGAATAAAGAAAGAAGAAAGAAAGATGGGTACTTGTAGACTTCAACACTGAACAATTTGAAAAAGACAAAGCGAAAACTCAATCTTTTAATAACCTTTAGGCGAAAACATTTAGGCTTCGCTTGATGAGTGGGATCTACAGCTTGTTGAGACGGCACAAGCCAATAACAAGAGCCAATCGCCATCACAAACAAGAGATTCCTGCCTTTAAGGACTTGAGCATGGCATCTGCAGCTAGTGCTTTTGCTTCCTTTTTGTTCTTCCCAGTTTTGGTTTCCCTATAGATAGTCCCTTCTGCTTCTACTTCAGCTGTGATTGATGCGATGCCATTTTCATGGCTCATAGTAAACGTTTTCCTGAATGAATTTTTCGCGCAGATATCCCCAAGTTCCCTTACCGGATGGTATTTTATGGTATCTGGGCTCACTAAAGGCTCTAAGAGAGGCCTTATGCTCTTCCAAACCACATCTTTATTGAATCCGGAATCAACAAGGATTGCTCCTGCTAATGATTCGATAACATCGGCGAGGACCTGAAGAAGTGTAAGACATAAGTTTGGTTCTAACATTAACTTTATCGAGGAATTCATATTCATACAAGAGAATTACGCAAGCTGGTGACAGAAAATTTGTACACTCCATGATTAGTATGTGACGCGTCTGCTTAAAATAAAAAATTAAAGGCCCAATATAAATGCTGAAAAATGGTAAAAAAAAAGTTGGGCATTTGACTACTCTAGTAAATACATGTCAAATAAATTTGATATTACACAAAATATTTCACGTAAATTAAATTCTATTAATGCTACATAGTTGGGGTTAAGGTTTCATGGCTTTGATCAATTAATAGTCCATGTTTGTATTTACTTGTTTGGTTCAGTGTCTACCGGTAATTTTATAAATTGAGAAAACTTTGAATAACATCATAGAAATTTATCGTGCAAAATACTTTCATGCAAAAAAAAAAAAAATGTAAATGCCTAAGAAAGTTCGTACGCAACCACCACAACAAGAAAACCATATCAAAGAAATAAATATATACTGACAGTAAATAGACTTGCCTTCGGGAGAGCAGCACCAGCTTCCCAACCATATGAATAGCCCGCAAATGATTCCCCAAATTTAGAGAAGTAATCTGACATCTGTCGATTAAATTCAGATGAGGCATGTAGAATATGTTTGTTCAATCCAAACTTCGCAGCAGCATGTGCATAGCAATTATTGTTGACAGAGGCAGATCTAAGGTCTGTCAGAAGTCCAGGAGACAACCCAGGATACACATTGTACAAGTGAACGGTAATTAAATAGTCTAGCACAGCATCGCCGAGGAATTCTAGTCGCTGCACAATAACAAAGATAAGAGGAAGGTATTCCGATTTTTTAAATTTCAGCAATGCAATTTGACATGTTACGTGATACTCATACCAATAACAATACATGAAATTTTTACCTGAAAAATGTGCAATAAGGCATCCATGATCACAAGTAAAATTAAGAATATCCTTGACATCTCTTTCTTTTTCCTTTGATGTGACTCTAATCCAAAGACAAAAGCATTGTTCATATTTAATATGGGAGTTACATGTTACAGTCATATTTTTTCATAGTTTGATATTCTTAGTAAATTTCGAAGGGAGGCAAGTAGTGTTTAATATTCTCCTTAAGTGCACTCGTCATTGATATACTTTTGCATGTACATATCCATTTTGGTCACCAACTACTTATGAAATATATGTTGCATTTCCTAGATACAACACTAATATGTATCACAAAGAATGGAAAGATATAAAGTTCCATATCCATTCCATTGCCTTGAAAATTAACAACATGAACTTCAACCACTCTGTGACATATCAATCCACTATAAATGAATATATGAAACTTTTGGGACTTAATAGCAATTATATGAATATTTCGTTAAAAAAATTATTATTATTATACGAGTGAGATTCAACAAGTTTCTTCTGATACAATGTGAATACTGCAGTTATCTAGTATGTTAAAGAAGATTCTCTCTTCAGTAATCGTAGCAACCATATCAATACAACTTTATCACATTCATATTTACAAGAACTTGAAATAAACATTTTCATGCCATAAACATGATAAAATATTATTTTAAGATGGAGAAACAACAACATCAAGGACAAGTTCAGATTGGAACCTGATAACATCTTGGTATGTCTTGGACATGAAATGAGCCATGGGTTAAAGCTTCAACTAACAAACTGGGGTTCTGAAAGGAATAGTTGAGTAGGGATTCAAGAAAATAAACATTTACGTATGTTTCTGGTCTAGCTAGAAACTGAGCATCATCAAGTACTTTATTATTGAAGTCAACTTCTACACCAAGCCAATTTAGAAAATTTAAAGCTGCCATCTCCCCAGCAGTGCTCAAGTACGCTCCTATCAAAGCCTCGGCAACATCAGAAACCACTTTGTACTTCAAATGTTTTGTTCCATTCATATAAATGTTTTTCGACATAGAAAAGATCACTTTTGTTTCTGGAAAACATCCATAACATTCACCAGGTATAGACCAATTTTTTGGGTCAAAATGCTCGGTACGAACATACCCCTGCCAACAAAGCAAGACACCAAAGGTTAACTTGTAACTCAATTCTTTTGGGAAAAAAGGATTAATGCCTAATTCAAGAGATTATGTTTAATGTGAAAAAAGGATTAACGCCTAATTCCCTCAGTGACACATATACAAATTATATATATATATATATATTTTCAATTGATTATAAAAAAGATGTCATTCAACGTGATCACCACTATCAAATATCTCTTTCCATCTTTTGCCACATAATTAATTTATCTGGACCAGGACAACATAAATGCTTTGTAATGGGAGCAATCAGTTACATAAGTACCACCAAATATGACTCCCTGAACCTGCTTCTACAATTGTAATAATGAGAACAGAATATAATGAAAACTCTATACACATGCTACCTACTTAAATATTCACTACATCATTAACAAAGCCAATGTAAATGCTGTAAATGGCCAAGATGATTTGCCTTGGTACTGATGGATTGGACAGATCACTTTGCACATTTAGAAGGCCAGAAACTTACAAGTTATACGTGAAAATACTGTCAGGATGGGGAATTCCAAAAACAAAATATACTGCTTGAATGTTCTCACACTGACCGAAATATGTGTAAACTATAACATGCAAAGAAAATGAAATGAAACAAAAAATAATGATGTCAAACTCTGGTGATACTTTTTCAAAGCACAATATTTGCCAAGAATTATTATACCCAATAGAATACTTTTGCATTATAAATTGATTTTATAGATGATGTCTAGATACCGGCAAATCACGTTCACACCCTAGCTTGCAGAGCATAATATTGGAAACCATCCTCTCTTTCTTGGCATAAGAAGACCTTCATGATGGTGTTTATAATTTCTGAATAATTGTTGACTTGCTGCATATTTGAGAAAAGAATCACCAAGGGTCTCAAGTGACTCCAACGAAAAGGCCTCTTGGCACCTTTTTGTGGTGAGTGCTTCCAAAACCTGTAAGA
>CM060865.1:6905159-6989313 GCA_030737845.1 Acorus calamus | reverse complement strand
TTTGATTTATCAAACCCTTCTCGAGAGATGCATCCTTTCAGCTTAGTGACCCATATGTTTGTTTCTGCTTCAGATGGACTGGAGGCCATATGAGGGGAATGCCCCCGATGAGCTGGCTCACGACACGTGGCTCATTTTCTTCAACGAGGTTCTTTATCTATGTGTCAGCCGCGTGGTGCGCCAGCTAGGCTTTCACTAGTGGATCCCTGGTCCACTTCTGGACATTCCCCGTATGACATTGCGCGGGATTCCAAAGGCCTTCATCCCAAAAGATGACTTTTCTGAGCAGTTGGGGCTATGGAAAGAGGGCGGCCCTCTAGTTCGACCACCGGCGGATCTTGATAGCAGCGATGGCTACATGGAATGGTACCGTCAAGAGTACGCGAAAGAGCTCGGGATCTTCGAGGAGCTGATTCCTGATATTGAGGTAAGCACGTCCATCTCCTTCAAAACTAGTTCGTTCCCCTATCTTCTCATAGTTTCCGATCTTATGGATGAATTCTTCGAATCTTCTTAACAGAGTGGGCGATCTGCCATCGCTCGGAAGCTCAAGGTTGTGAGTGAGGAGCTCGCGGCTCAGACTTCCTTGGTGAATGAGCTCCGGGAGGAGAAACAGTGACTCTCGCAGAGGATAGGGGAACTGGAGGCGCATCTTGAAGAGGAAGAGCAAGCCCGAGCTGCCGGAGCATCATCATCCACTGCTCCTCTACCAATATCTTCAGATCGAGAACTTGAACTATTGGGTCAACTGCGAGAGGCGCAGAATGAGTTGATGGGCATCCGTATTGTGGAGCAGCAAGGGTGCGATGCTGTTCAGTTTCAGAGGGAGACCCTTCAGGCCCGGGACACTATCCTTGCTTTGAGCCGCGAGAGAGAGGACCTGCGGTCTAGAGTGGCTGATCTTGAAGCATCCTCGGGTGGATCCAACGCAGGCTTGCAGCGAAAGCTCATTCGTACGCTCCAGGTCTCTTTGGAGAGTGAGAGCCACGGTCGGCAGAGGGCAGAGGAGGACTGGTGGATCTCTTTGGAGAGTGAGCGAGACGGTAGGCGGAGGTCGGCAGAGGGCAGAGGAGGACTGGCGGATCTCTTTGGAGAGTGAGCGAGACGGTAGGCGGAGGGCGGAGGAGGACAGGCGGAGAGCAGAGGAGGCTCTCGGGCATTCTCAGCAGAGAGTGGAGAGGAGGAATAGGGATGTGATCGCGCTCCGGGCCATGGAAGCAGATGATCTCAGAAACCTCCCGGTGACCGAGCATTCGACCTCGACTTCCTTCTTGAGCGCGCTTCTCACTCGCATTGGATGGCACCTCCTCGTCCTCCTTTGAGAGTTGAAGAGTATGCCACTTCGCAACCTTCTCCAGCGAGGCGGGATGGTCAGGGGAACGAGTGTACTCCAAGATGGCTTTCACGGCCTCCTCCTCCAACTCAGGGTGGCGGTTCTCAACAGTAGGTTTGGACTCCCTTCCTTTCTTTGGATTTCTTTGGATCGCTCATGCCTCACCTTGGATCTCATCTCTATGGTGCAGGTGATGCTTCTTTTTTGTATTTTCATGGGCTTCAGAAGATTGGAGCTCACACTTTCTTTCTTGACTTTTCTTTTCTTGCTCTTAGCTTTTCATGGATGTGGTAAAGGAACCCTTGTTGTATGGTTTGAATGGCAGGCTTTTGAGAGATGGAAAAGATGCTCACACTCTTCTGTTTGTGGGTTTCTTGTGGATGAAAGATTTTGGTGGTTAGATTAGGTGTTTGTTTGGTGTTTGTTGGACTGCCGAGAATGAGAGAAGGAGAGGATGAGGTGGTGAAGAAGAGAAAGTGAAGAAGTGAAAGAGGAGTGAAAAGGGAAAGAAGGAGAATGTGGTGTGTCCCCGCGCTTGTGTGACCCCAACGCCTCTTCTTCTTCTTCCCAAAGATGCTTCCTTTTCCCCTTTCTTGGTGTTGTTTGTGCTGAGAAATGGTGTCTGAATGTGTGTGTTGTTGAATGTGAGAGGGTGTGTGCAGGCTTGCTAGCATGTGATGGTGACGGTGATGGTGATGGTGATGGTGATGGTGATGATGGAAGCCCTTGTGTGCTCTCTCCAAATATCTGTGAGTGAGCTCTCTCCCTCTCTAATTTTGTGTGTGTTGGTTGGCTGGGGAAAAGTCAGGATGAATTTCCCCACTTATTGCTTTCATTATGCAGTATTTGATTCATAGAATGGGATTTAACATGAATGTGCATGGTTTGTATTTGTTGAAAGGTCGGAGTTAAAATTTGGGAATAGGTTGAGCTATGTTTACCTAAGTTAATGTTCATGGATTCTCATGTTCTTTTCATTTTGATTTTCAGCTTGTGAGTTTTAAAACAAAAAAAATGAAAAGCTCATGTTGACATTGATGCATGGATGTTTGATGGAAGAAAGTGATGCATGGGTTGGGTTCGTGGGGGTTTTGTAGTGATTTGATACTTTGCTAAGTTTTTCTCCAAGAAGGCTTTTGAGTAGTTTTATTTGTTTTAATTCTTTTTTTCTTAGATTATATGAAATGCCCCTTTTCATTCAAATTTGGTGCGGATGTGGTGAAATATCAAAGCATGACATGTTATATATATATATATATATATATAGTCGAATGATAATATGCGGCCGACCGCACGGTGCGGCATCGACCTCGTTCGTCCGATCGCGGGTCCATCGCATCCAACGGTCGACGTGAATCGCACCCGACCGTCCGATGCGATGGACCCGTGATCGACGGCCCGTGGTCGATGCCGCACAGTGCGGCCGACCGCAGGATATCACCCCTCATATATATATATATATATATATATATATATATATATATATATATATATATATATATATATATAACTTTATTCTACTTTTATCTAATCATCTTACCTTAGCACTCGTGTAATTATGTTTTGAGAGTTTAAAATATGCAGTGGGTTTGATTGGGGGCTGGGTAAAGGTGTTTACTTTCCTTTAATGAGTAATATGTTTTCCTATTTGTGATTGATATGTAGCATCTTGTATAAACCTTGTAATAACCAAAATTCTTCATATTTGTGGATCCTAGTTAAGTCATTATGTACTGTTTGTATCATTGTTTGAATTTTCCCATGTATCTCCATGTTTTAGAGTAGCTTGTAATCAGAGCATTGTATTTCATTCTTCTTGGAGATATTGTTGTGTGCTAAGGCAGGGTGTGGCAAGCATTGTCAAATGTGATATAACTTTCCCTTTTATAACTGCACGATAAATTAATCGGGCCTACCTGTGATCGGCATGTGGATGAGTGCACAAATCATTTCTCTCACACATTCTCTTTTAGAGTATATATTTGTGTGCAATGTGTTCTCCACTTGAAAATGTGATGATATGTTTATTCCATAACTATGAGTGTGTTTATGTTTGTGTTGTGCTCTCATGTCTATGTTAAAAATTAAGTAATGATTGTTAGAATGATTAGAAGCTTGATGTGTGTGTTGATATATAAATGTGATAATTATTTCCTAAGGTGATAGTGATTTGCATAGAGTGATGGAATGTTTAATGTTAGTGTTAATCTTATGTTTACGTCATGTTATCTTATTCTAGCATTATAAGATATTTAATGGTATGATTTATTTTACATAGTTTATATACTTGCTTGTTAAAATAGTTGACCATGCAATCCTCTGGTATGCTATGTATGATAGCATGATATGAGATGTGGATATTTGAAAGGTCACTTATTGAGATGGGTGTAATTATAGGAAGATATTGTTTGGAGATATTTAAGGTTCTTGTATTAGTTTGACATAAAAATGCTCTACACGTGAGAACTAGTATGTGATGTCTTGTCTATGTTCAGTTTTGACATTATGGTTGTATTAATTGTCCAATAGTGGTAATGACAATAGTGAGCTTCCTACACTGATATCAGGGATGTGGATGGCATGACAATAGTAAGTTCTCTGCACTGAAATCAGGGATATGATTGGCATGACAATAGTGAGCCCATTGCATTGCTATCAGGGATGTGGTTGGCATGACAATAGTTAGCCCAACACTAATATCGAGGATGTGGTTGGCATGCTAATAGTGATCCCCTTGTACTAATATCGATGATGTGCTTGGCAAAACGAGTTGGAACTCTTCTTAGTTCGTTCTATTTGTCCATTAATGACATGTTATTAGAATCATACTCTGTTATTAAATCGGTAATGTGTTGTTAATTTTCCTGCATCCGAGTGATTTATTTCTATTGAAATTCAAGAAAATTCGATCTAGCATCGGTATTTACTAGTCTATAGTAGTTGATCCGTAAGGATCGTATTCCAGCGTGGGATACCCTATTCATATATCATCATGCATCGAGGTTCCCCAAGAATCCCCCATCCAAGGTAAGGGTGAGGTGATGTCACGTTGTAACGCGTCGTTGTTAGTGGTTTGGGCTTGTCTCTCGTTTTCCTTACATGGACGTGCATTGATTATTGATATGATAATATTGCTATGCTCTGCAGTGTAACAAGTTTTTCTTAATAAGTTATTTTTTTTGTATATATTAATGGATCATCCTGTAATTAGTTGGTTTATTCTCATTGTAACTAACTTAGAGAGTTAATGAGAACTTCCGTGCTTGACACACATTTTTTAGAGTAACACTGTCCCATTATATTGCATCCAAATCATATGGAGAATGGGCAGTGATGTCAATCAAGATATTGCAAGATAGGTTTTGTCTTGAAAAACATGGGAGGGATAATTACAGCCTTGAAAACTGAGTGTGTCATCAAAGAGTTGGATTTGTGTCCTCTACAATAGTGGTTAGCTGGTTCTAGGGCACAATGAGAGAACTTCAATTTAATGGTCCTCTTTTATACTCCTTGAAAGAGTTAAGAGCGCATCTTGGGAAAAGTAGTGAACTTTTAGTGCTTCTAAAGAAAAAGCATGTTGGACGGTATATACACACACAGAGAGAACTATAAAATGATTAGAATTTCAGTGATTAGTGTATGTGATGGATATTCTACACTGGAATCATAGTACTGCCGGTGCACAAAGAATGAATGTATTTTTTTTTGGGGGAATTGCTCAAATACCCCTTGACCAACAGTCTCATTGTTGTTTTACCCCTAGACTTTTTTTAATTTTTTATTTACCCCTTAAATCCGATCCTATTTTTTTGTGCCCTTCACCCATGCCACCTCACTATTTTATACCAAAACTATCTTCACCCTCTTTTCCCACCAAAAACATTATCCTCCTCCCAAAACATCATTTTTCCCCCCCAAAATACTATCTTCCCTCCAAAACCACCCCCTCCCTCCAAAAACTCTCTTTCTTCTCAAACAACTCTCTTCCTAACGTTTTCTCTTCCCAACGACCCCTGCAACGTTCTATCTCTCCGGCGACCTCTACGACATTTTCTCTTCACGGCGACTCTCGCGAGCTTCTCCCTAATATTCTCTCTCCCAAGTGAAACGACAACCGCAACCTCCCTCTCTCTCCAACCATCTCTCTCCCCGACCTTCCCTCTCTATTAGAACTTCTGGTAACCCCCTCAACCTTCTGGATCCCCAGCGACCCCCGTGTCCTTCTCTCTACCCAGCGAAACCACAACCTTCTCTCCCCGACCCCTCAATTACATATCTGTAAATTGATATTATATTTTCTATAATTGGTTATTACTTTTCTGTAATTTTATATGTTCTTAGTTTAATTTCATAGATGATATTACATTTCTATGATGTAAATAGTAGTTTCTGTAATCGGTAGTTTTTATAATTTCTATTGTAGTTGGTATGTGAATGATAGATGACATTACATTTCTGTTATGCAAATGGTGGTTTATGTCATTGGACATTACATTTCTAATTTCTGTTACAATTATTGTTTTGCGAATTACATTGTGTAATTGTTTATAAAGTTATTGTAATTGGTCATTCATATAACTGTAAATTTGTATTATATTACTGTAATGATATTACATTTCTGTAAAATTGTATGTCCTTAATTTTATTAAATTGATAATTTTTGTAATTCTGATTTCAGGTATTTGATTGATTGTTGAATATTTAAGACAACACGTTAACGTTCTTCGTTATGAAGTACGTGGAATGCCTAGTTCGAAAGCTTTTTAGTGAGTTTCATTCACTTAAGAGGACATGAAGATGATAAGGGGGAGGAAGCAACATTTTATTAGGATTGGAAGACAACATTGTAATCCAAACAATTGATGTATTTATTTTAATAACACTTTGGGAATGTATCTATGATCATTTTATGTATTTTGAATGCATTTACATAAAATAAAGATTAGTCTTTGTAATGACACTGAAATGTATTCATCTATAACTATTTTTGTTTAAACATTTTTGTGTACGTTGAAAGCTCTTTGTAAAGAACTATTAAATATTTGTAACTATATGTCGGGTTTCTGTATGTATCACATCATATTTCTGTATTTCTGTAACTCTATTTTTAAATGGTACTTCAGGTATTATAAAAATTTAGGGGCAAAAAAAAAAAAGAGGACAACATTGCAGGGGTAAAAAAAAATTTTAAAAGTCAAGGGAAAAAAAAATCGGGTTATTAGTCCAGGGGTATTTGAGCAATTCCCCCCTTTTTTTTATATAATGTTCTTGACTTGTGAAAGATAGAAAAATTAAAGGTGAAAATGATGTATCAAATCGATAGACAATATACATAAAAACAGCAGGAAATCTAAGCGTTTTCTTTGATGAATGGAAGAATGGCTAAAACTGCATCCCCCAGATTAGGTGTTGTAAAATTGTACTAATTATATTTTTCCCTTTGGTCATGATAAAATGATTTTAGATCGTGTGGTTGTTCACTTTTTCCCTCTTCCCGTTGTATTTTTTTTTTGTTCTTTTTTTCTCCATGTTAAAACTTACCTGAAATACCAAGTTTTTATATTCTACATAGACGAGAATAATTGTTGGGCCTCCATGACGTCCCGATCGAGTATTGTCTTGCCTAAGTTTTTGAACAATTTTTCCATGCCCAATGCATACAATATAAACTTCCCAACATTCATGAAAAAATCTCGTTCTTTGTCTTTTTGTCATAATCTTGCAACATGATTAGCATTAAGATACCTCAAGTATTCATCTCTAAATATTTCTACAATTATTTGACAAAATTTCTTTAAACATACAATTACAGTTGACTCACCAATCCTTGCATATTCATCAGTACTATACGTCGATATTCCATACGTCAACATGCGAAATGCTGCTATTACTTTTTGTAAAGTGGACAGACCAAGCTTATCGACACCGTCTCTTTTTTGCACAAAGAATTTGTCATGCTCTTGTATTGCATCGAGAATACACAGAATAAACTCCTACGCATTCGAAATCTTCTACGGAATAGATTTTGTCCATATGTGGGGTTTTCAGAAAAGTAGTCATCCCAGAGTCGAGAATTACCTTCTTCCCTCCCACGTTGATCACCAAATGACAAGAATTGAGCCTTTACGTTTTGGTTGCTCAAGTTTTTCAAGTGATAAATCATGATGGCCTTGTTGGAGGCATATACACGAGCTAAGATTTCATCATCCTCCTCCCACTGTGCCATTTCCGATCCGACTTCAAATGCACTTGTCTTTTCTCTCCAGCATCGGATTCTCATCGTGAACATCAATTCCTTGCACTCTATAAGTATTAGTGTCTAATTCTTTTCCCTTCAGCAACTCTTTTCTTTCTATTATGGCTTCCAGGTGAGGAAAAGCTTTCTTACAGTTTGAAGAGCAAGTCTTGTGCTATGCTTGGCTTGAGATATCTCAAAACCCAATATTGAAAACCAATCAAAATAAGGACAAGTTTTGGTAGAGAATTTCAACAATATTTCATGAGCGGAGACCGAACTATTGTGATGGACATAGAAGTTCAAATCTCTTTCATGTCGTATATAATTATTATATTACTTTAAAACTTTATTATAGTAAATTTTTTGGCTTCCTTTGGTAGCTCGATTGTGCTCGAATCTTATTTGGAGAAAATACATAAGAGAAAAAAGGGTTCCAATCTAATCATGCTTGGTCGATCCTCATAGTCTCTTGTAGCTTCCAAATCTTCAAAGATTGGGTTCTCCTAAGGATTCGATTCAAGCTCACCATGTTTATCTAGGAGCATTGGCTTAAATGCAGACGATGATCAAATTTTCCCAATGAATGACGAGCAATCACCAGTTGACAAATCAATAAGTCAACCTACAGGTAGGAAGAAAGAACAGTCGAAGAGGAGGCAAGCGACTGACATCTGAGATGGTATTGAAGCTATGTCAGAAAATAAAAAAATCTGTAAGATTTTAAAAAGAGGACAAGAACAACAAGAAAATGATAGGTCCCACATGTATCAACTGATTATATTAAAAGCGAAAAAGATAAGAAAAAGTTAGAGATTCAGCACAAGCGTCATATACTTGAGTGTGAGCGTCAAATACTTGAGCGTGAGCGTCAAGAGAAAAAAATCGTGCTAATAAACTTGGATGCAATTAATGATCCCATAGAACGCGAGTATTTTCAAAAGAAAAAACAACAAATTCTATATAAGAACGCTAGCAATCACGATGAAAGAGGATCATCATAAAAAATCAGTGGTCAAGATGGATACATGGGAGGTGATTATGCAGGAGGTGAATACATGGGAGGTCTATGTGGAGGAACAAATTACAAGGTGAATACGGAAGAGATCAGTACAGAGATAGTGGTTATGCAGGAGGAAGTGGATTCAACGATGATTTAACTGAGTATTAGCATTTTTTTGTATCTTATTAGCTTTCTTATTTCTTATTTTTATGTATTCTACTTTCTTCTTGTTGTTTTCCTTGGAGCTGGTTAAATAGATCCCCAATTTAGTTTGAAAAAAAATGTTAAATTTAATAATATTATATTATATTAATTATTTATATATGAAAATTTGAAAAACAAATAAATGATATTAATGTAATCAATTTTATATTCATTATTATATCATTATCATATTAATTAAGTTAATATTTAAATAAATAAAAAATTTGGAGGTAGAAATGAAGGGGGTGGGTTTGTGTGCCCCCCCCCCCCCCCCATTTCTCCAAAATTGAGTCAACCATGGCTCCAAGATGCTCTTATCCGTGAAGCAGTGATGACTATAATATCTGATGTTTTACAGAATTTTAGTGTTCTTTTGTCATGTTCTTTGTATTCAATATCATGTGAGATAAATTTATCAGCAAAACTTTCTTCTAAAATCACCAGATGTTTTTATTAGAATTGTTGTCTGCCAAATATTTTTTTGGTTTTTAGAAAATTATGAAAGAGAGTTTTGTATTTTCTACGTCTTATTTCATTTGAACTTTACATGTCAAATATCAAGCTATTGGCGTGTGTATCTTTTTTTTTTTTTTTTTAAGAATGGTGTTCTCCAAGACTTGATCCCTTTGACCCTTTTTACAGATAGGGAGGTGTTTGTCGACTTAACCAAAGCTCAATTTACGTCGTGTGAATATCTTGTAGAGACTTCAAAGTATATTTGTGGGAGGTGAAATCTGATCTTCCTCCTTCGGGCCAGATCTTGATATAGTCTGGGCTTCAATTATGGATCCGAGAAGAAGCACTCAAAGTCCCCCTTTACAGTGATGGATGTCCCATCGACAAGTTTCCAAACTCCATCTCCTTTTCTGATCACCTGTAACTCACACTAGTGTGGTGTCGGCTAACGCTCATTTGACGCTCAAGTCAATGCTCACAGTTTTCAATAAAATTCTACTTGAGTCTTGGAGAGTTCTCAAAAGGAGAAATGTCCGTACCTGTAAGGGAAGATGATGTCCCCATTTTATACTCGGAGAAGGCGTGCCAATCTCACCCGTGGGGAGTGAGGTTATCACGAGCCGGATGGAATCTTCCAGATAGCCTCGGGATCGATTTCCACGTGTGATTTTGGGGTATAAGCGATCCCTGACAATTGCCTACCACCACCGTGTCAAAAGATATTCCCTGTGCTTTCTGTTATCTTCTCAATGTGGACATGTAAGCACCTCCCCCGCGTCAAGCCAGACCCCGTGGTCTAACTTCACCTACGCATGCAAGGATCTGATGGCTAGTTATCCTAGTCCGATTGGGCAGAAGCCAGGTTTGTCTTTGTCTGGTCGGGCGATCCTTCTAGTAATCAGGTCGGATGCCCAACCAGTTTTCCATGGAGCCATCCAAACGAGTAATACTGGGCCCACTGTAGAACGGGGTGGGCCGAATAGCAGCCTCCTTTTCATGGGCTTCTTAATCTGATAGCTTTGTTAGTCAGAGTGAATTTATGAATAGACCCATCTCGTACCTTATTCTCGTCCTGTTTTAGTTTACCCCTATGTCTTTATTCCTAATTCAACCATGTGCACATTTGGTTTTCTACGATATTAATTTGATTTCTATACGATGAAAACTGCCATGCATCACGATGTACATTATACATCATACGTGGAATTGTAAGTATACTCTTCTTTTTATTTTGTCAGAGTATGTGCAGATTGCAATTAAGTAACCTTGCTCTATCTATACTAAGCTTGTCAATTATCTGAAAAAATATCCGTATTCGATCTAAATTCGTATTCGAACATGCAGAAAATATCCGATATCCGAAAATTCGTATCTGTATCCGAACCAAATTATCCGTATCCGAAAATTTTCAGATCGGATCGGATATTGCTTATATCCAATCCGAACAATATCCGTATCTGAACTGCTATTTTATTTATATATATTAGAATTAGTTTCAACCGTTATATGAAAATCAAATGACTCATGATCTAGGGCAAAACACAAACATATTTAAACATGTTGGATACTTGTTTAACCATATTAGGATTTATGTTTTTATGTTTTTAGTGGATACCTATTTAATCATGTTAGAACTTAAGATTTTATAAATTCTTTAAAAAAAATTCTGATCGGATATTTCGGATATTATCCGAATCCGTATCCGGATTTTCGGATCGGATACGGATATGTGTTTTGGAATATCCATTGGATATCGGATACGAATATTTTTTTAGATATTCAATTTGGATAATGATCGGATAGTCAAATACGGATACAGATATCAAGCTATCCAATTCGTATACTTCTAATTAACAAACTTAATCTGTACAACATGTTTTTGAAAGTTGTGCAAGTACATTGTAAGTATACTCTTCTTTTTATTTTGTCAGAGTATGCATATTGACATTAAGTACCTTGCTCTCTCTGTACAACATGCTTTGAAAGTTGTGCAAGTACAGCTGGTGGATGTGGCTGCTTAATAAGTTTTGCTGGAGAAGCAGGGTTGCAATTATTGTTTACCATGGGATTCACCATTATTGGCATCTTTTACAGTGTAGTAGTGTACATGAATGTCTCATATTTTATTTATGACATCCAAGGTATATACTTCCCAAGTTGATGTCCTTCCTTCAATTGTCTATCGTTATCGATATTATAGTGATGTCCATGTTCTGCCATGCTTAATAAGTAGATTCATGTAAACGGTCTGGAATCAAACAAATATCTTCTCAGGCTAGTTTATATATACAAATTCATTTATGATACATACATAATTTAATTATGCTTTATATAATTTATGCTTGATATTATGCTTAAGTAGATTCATTTATGTTTCTTTAATGAGCCATTGTGATGCTTTGAGGTATTCAAAGAGCACAATGTGCAAAATATGGTATAAATGTATATCAATCAATATATCCCAATTTTTTTTTTTTAGAGAACCGTAGACTTTGTATTTAAAGAACCAAGTCCAAAGGAAATAAAATACAACAACAGTAGCATACTACAACCAACAAAAACACCTTACAACGACGAGAATTTGCGATAGTGTAGAAAAGGTTTCTACCCGTCACAGAACCTCGGATCTTACCCATGCTGATCACTCTGTGATGCGCAAGCCCCCCTCCTCTATCTTGATATTGCGCGCCCCCGCCAAGATGTGCCCCCAATCTTGAATGAACCGCACCGCCGACTCCCATAAGTTGTCAATGTAGAATCTTTGGCCCTTGAACACTGTCGCATTCCTTGCTAGCCAAATTGACCATATTCCGGCCGAATAATCACTCTCCCCACCTTGGTTTCGATGCTCTTGTCGGACCTTCATCGTACGCTCTTTGTCATGGTCCAAAGCTCCTCAATGGTCGAGAAGTTTCCCTGAATGATGTCACGTGCCCTTAGCATATCCCAAAATGGTCTGACCACCTCACATGCACAAAATAAATGATCCACCGTTTCACTCTCTGTCGAACATAGCGAGCATAACATGGAATCGTTTGGACGCCATCTCGATCGATACTCCTTGGTTAGAACCCGTCATTGATACACCAACCACATAAAAACTTTCACTTTCAACGGTATTTTGGGTGGCCACACCTCTGCTGCCCTCGTCACCACCATGGCATTCGGCACCACTCTCACACTCCACCATTCGTATCCTTTCTTAACCGTGTAACCTCTCTTCGTGTCTGATGACCATACAATCTCGTCTGGCTTGTCCCTCAGCAGGGGGTGCACCTGTAACACACCTTTTAGCATTTCTTCCTCCCTTCTTTCCGTCCTGCTGGGTTCCCGAGTCAACCGTATCCGCCATCCCATTATTGTTGTAGTTGTATGACGTCTCATCTATGTTTTCTTTAAATGCATGAAAGTTTTCTGTAATGTTATTGTCACTATTCTCCACTTCCATGTGTGTCTAGATATGAAGTTAGTATATATGAAGTTACATGATTGAGAAATTGAGAAAAATGACCTGCTGAATACGTCTTTGTTAATGTCACAGAAAATATGGGTCTTAAATAAATATCTCGCAATAGTCTTCTTTGAATTGATGTGGCAGAGAACTTGTTATGGGTGGCAGAATAATCAGGTAGAAGAATTGATTGCTTTTAGAAGTCTTGCTCTGTTATTTCCCAAGAATAGAAAAGTAGAAACCAATATTAAAATACCATGATCAGTCCATAATTTCTATGTATGAGATTAGTTAAATGAGATGGACCCTATGCGGACTCATAAAATGGGCTTCTATTAACAAAAAAAAAAATATTTAATTTTAATTTTTTTTATTTTTACACAATTAAATCTAACAAAACATAATCCCAACAAAATAAAATAACGTAAAATTTTAAAAAGCAGAGACTAAATGATAAAAATAAATACAAAAAATATGATCTACTATGAATTTTTTCTTTGTATCAAATAAAAATAAAACAAAATTCCTATAAAATAGAGACAAATGATAACAAACAAAAAGAAAATATGGGTAAACTTTTAAAAAGAACAATCCCAATAAAGTAGGAGGAGAAATCATATGAGTTAAAATAAACTAAAAAATGAATAATATAAAAATAAAAAATGAATAAAATAGAAAATAACATGTGATGAAACAAAACTAACAATTGAAAAAAAGATATGGATAGGTTTTAAAATAAATATTAAATTATCTAAGTAATCCCAAAAGTAGGGAATGAAAACAAAATTCAATTAAAATTTAAAAAAATCAATAAAATAAAAACGAAAATACAAAAAAAAATTATAAAAATAAATATGAAACTAATATTTGTGTTGATTTTTCTTTTTCACAAATCAAATAATAAATAAAAGAGTTTTAAAATTAGTATGAAGTACTAAAAAAAAGTAAGAAATCCCAATAAAACAGGGATTAGAAAACTTTTTTATTTACCTAAAATAGAGAGCCCTAAGCAACTGACTGTCTTGGTTGCCTATGCTCAAAGCCGGCCTTAGACGGGGGCCCTAGGCCAACTCATAAAATACTCATTGAGCTTTCTTTTAAAAAGAAATAAAAATCACAAAATTAAGATCATTTCCTTTATAGAGAATAAATAAATCCCTATAAAATAGGAATCTACTAACAATCTATTAACTATAAAAAAATTCAGATGAGATTTTTTAAAAATCACAAAACAAAAATTGCATAATGATGTAAACAAAATTACACTTTCAAAGAAAACTTATAAATTTAAAATTATTAGGAAGACATATTCAAGTTATTTTAAAAAAAAATAATTTTAGAGTGTTGTTACACACAATTTTTATTCTAGCCCTAATTCAAATCCCGTATGCGTCAATAGAAAATTATCAGAGCATATATGTTAGGTTTCATAACATTTTTGATATTTTATTTTGTGGTCTTTCATATTACTATGCATTTGGAATGTCTTAGACTTATGTATGCTTAGATTATATCATAAGTTGCACGTTTTGTATAATCAGATTTAATTTTGTTAGTATGCAAGATGAAGAGGTTTAAAGTTGATTTTAGCATGAGATATTCAGTTTTGAGTCATCTTTGATACAAAAGTAGAATTAGATCATCTGGATTCATGTAGCAAAAGTTATGTCTGTTTTACCGTTGCTGTTCCTAGAGGGAGAAAGTGTGAGGTCTCATATTCGTTGTTGTTTTTATCATCGTTAGAAGCTTTTTCTGATCTTGGCACAAAAAGAGAAGTTGTAGATATTTTTATTAGCTTTTCAACAAAAGTTATACCATCTAAAATGGACTTTCTTATGAGAAGTTATGATGGTTCGAGTTGAGGCTGTACATATTTTTAATGAAGGGTAATTTGGTAATTTTTCTGGAATTCTCAATTTCATTTACTTGAGTAGGTGAAGTGGGTGGGGGTGGCTGGTTATATTGAGAGAGAGAGAGAGAGGGTCATCCGAGGCTTATTTTTGGTGAAGTGAAAGGGAAAATTAGAAAAGCTTCGTGTGAAGTATTTTTCGTCTTATATTGGGTAAATTTTTTTATTTTTTTCATCGTTATTCTTTGTATGAGATTGTTCTATTTCAGTTTTGAATCAAATTTATGATTTGGGTCTGAAATATGAATATATTTTTTGGGTTGAATGAATAGGAATTTGAATGTTGTTTTTATTGTATCAAATTAGAGTTGTAGTAGGGATATCATGTTTGTTTTGGGAAAACTGAGTATTTCCTAATTTATGGGGTTATATTTAGTATCCGATATTGAGGATTATATTTTTATCAGTGAGTTCTTATCTGCGTGACTTAGGATCTAGATTAGGATGAATCCAGCTTAGATTGTAAGTTGTGAGGTGAGTGAATCCATCCCTTCTTGTGTCTCCTTATTTGTTGTCCTTATGTTTCTGCTGTGTGTGTGTGTTTTCAAATTTAATTCATGTTTGAGAGAACTAGGTGATAGTGCGAATGAAAATGGAAGTCCTATTGAATATTTTTCTTCTTTACTTGATGTCCTTGCATGTGTTGCTGTTGTTGTGCATGTATGTGGTGTCACATTAATTCTTTTGGGCTAAGGTTGGAGGAGGGATGGTTAAATTGGTTAAAAGAAAAGTTATGCAACTTAGTAAGTCAGCAGATAAATGAGGCCAAATTGTCAAGTGTAAGAATGAATCCATGCCTCTTTACTTATCATTAATTCTCTGGTTAAAGTGTTGCAGTTCATTTTCATGGTTATATATAATTGGTGATAAATAATACATGTCTTTGTGATTCCAGAAAATGGTGTATGAATTTAAATGACTTTTTCAACTCTATTCATACTATGATGGTTATAAACATGTGAATTTCTACCATGTGTTGGCAAATATATGTTTTTTCATGAGATTACAGTTTAGGTCATAAAATTAGTATTAGAAGGGATGGGTTCAACATGAGTTGATCCATATTTTTCTTACCCGACTAATGTGTTCAGTCAAATGCTTACGGTTCTATGTAATGTGTGTAAAGATGAAATGTGGATGTGGATATGATTATTATGAACTTTGTGTGCAGCTTCCATTAACCCTTAGGCCGCCGAGTGCCACCTAATATGGATTCTAAAGAGGTATGATGTGGCATAATATACTTTGTGCAACTTTTGTTGACTCTTAAGCTTGCTGAGTGGCGCCTAATATGGATTCAAGAGAGTTGTGAAATGAGATTTATGAATTCAAAAGCATTATTGTGTCATATAAATATATGTGTGTGTGTGTGTGATTGTTAGGGAATTCTCTCACTAGGCTTTGTGCTCACCCTTTTCTTTGGGCTGGATTTTTAAATCCATGTACCACCCTGGCTAACGTTCTTGAGTCTAGTACTGCACAAGAAACTTAGGGTCATGCATCGTCATCCCACCAGCATAGCAGAGTCAGAGTTCCCATATTTTATTCAGGTCCATGTTGTATATTTCATTTTTGACAAATAGATCTTGTGTACATAAATCTTAGAGCTTTCACATGACAGACAGTTGTTGTATGCATCTTTTGACATATGTACAATTGTCGTTGGCCAGTTTGGCCTTATATATATGTTTTGCTTCCACTACATGTTCTCAATTCTGTCTTCTAATTGCATATTTTGAGTTATGATTTTTTGTATATCAATTTTCTTGTGACGATTCAGAAGACAGCCGCTCCTGGTTTGTGACAATATACCCACCTTAGCAAGCTATATGCTTCGACAATATTTTTTTTACATTTTCTATAAATGCATCTATGCAATTAATTAAAGTATATGTTTTATTTTTTTTATAAAAACATGTATCTCATTAGGTGAGATATAATATTTTTAAAAATGGACTGCATGTTACATTATCCTTAATTTAAATGTCAATTTTTTTAAAAAAAAAATTTTTTTTCGATTTGAGGGCCTCTTTATAGAAGGGACCCTAGGTGATCGCCTACCCGACCTATAGTCACGACCTATAGTCACGGCCGACCATAGATTTTATAATTTAGGGATGTGAATGCAACAAGTGTGTCTTTTCATAATCATAGACTTCCCATCTTTGGTGGAAATCAAGTGGATACATATGTTTTTTTCCACCAGAAAAATGGTGTATCCTCTCTGGCTGTGTGATAAAACCGAATAGGTCTCTATGACATCCAATAAATAACTGTCATGTAGATAATTTCTATGCAGTTTATAAAGTGAAAACAAATTCAAACAACTCTTACCCATAAAAGTTGAACAAAAAAAATGAAATAAAATTTATACTGCTTACGTGGTAGTATTTGATTGACTGTCATAAAGAGTTTCTATTTGATTTTACCACATAGGATCAGAACTTTAAAAAATGATATGGATATATAAATATCCACATATTAGTATCATGTTTTGTTCTAACAAAATAAGTTCTCCCTAAGAAAATTTAATATATAGAACTATTCTTTTTTTTAATACTGAAAATGGTCTTATTAGTGTGCACATGACCTCTGTATTGTAAGTGAGCTTGCTTTGTGTAGACAATGATCAGAGCAGGATACATTGCGTTCAACTTTAACTCTTCAAGGCTCAAGGCATAGATCATCTGTATATTGACCACGTTAGCTATACGTAAAATATATTTGATGCATGTATGCTTTTAATTTTGCATAAACAATACTAAAAGAATTTTATGAATGCTTTTTTGTATATGCAAAACTGATGGACACATTCAACAATAATATTTTAAATGAATTTTTACCTTACATAAAAAAGTAAAAAAAAGCTCATTCAACAAACTATACACAATTTCTGGTTTGTATTTTGTTCACATGCCATGGTTATATAAAATATATAAATCAATAATATTACGTAATGTTCATACATTATATTTCTTCATACATTATATTTCAATAAACATCTGCTAGTCTCATTAGATGTCATCAACCAAACACACATGTCCGTGTTCCATCTACATACCTCGTAGAACTACAGAATTGTCTCATTAAATGTTTCATCGACATCTTGAGTGACTCATGCTAACCTGAAAAATATTCAATGACTAACAAATATCTCAATATAAATAGTGTAATACAAAAAATTCAAAGGCTGAAAATATTAGGAGGAACCTAACCATACAAATGTAGATGAATAATCAAATCAGAATAAAAATTTATATATGGTCTGACATAGTGACATCTAAACCCTACTCATTGGAATGTAGATGAAAATCTCACAAAACAAATAAGAAAAATGAATCTTGCATCACATAAACTTAATCATACAAATGTATATGAAACTCAACAAAACAAATCACAAAAAACTAATTTAGGGGAAAAATAAATACAAACCCTAAATGCAAAGAGGTCGTCTCCGGCGGGTCGGAGCTAGGGTCTTGGCATGAAAAAGGGGTCGGGTAGGGGAGAATGATCTGGTGATAGTGAGATGGGTAACCAACAAAAAAAAAAAACCCTAATAAAAACAAGAGAAAAATTCTAAAATCATTGCCAAAAATTTAAAAAATATACCCAAAAAAAAAAAGTCTCACACACCCAAACAGATAAACATGGATATTCTGACCTCAGTACATGTGAGGGGAAACCAACAAAAAAAAGTCTCACACACCCATCAAAAAAATAAAATAATAAAAAAGGAATCATTCACTGTTTTTCCTTGCTCTCCATCTCTACCACCTTTGCTGCTTCATCACTGTCATGGGAAGATTTATTCTTGGTCTCACACAAACCATCTTTTCTAATGTTCTTGTCATCCTTGATAAAAATCACCCTCTTTTTCTTCCCCCATTTCAATGGAAAATCAACGTCTAGGGTTCTACAGTTCCTCTCCACCTTTGATTTCTTCGTCATCTATGAATAATAAGAATATATTTTAAACACCAAAAATATAAGAAAATAAAATCAAATAACAATAATAAGAGATTTATAACTTTCAAAAATAAAATAGCAGAAGCTGAAGAACCTTCACGGTGTTTTTTTTAAAAACAAAATATCGTCCAAGAAAGGGTACAAATGAAATAAATAGGGTGGTTCTCATACATGCCGGTGAGAATAAGTAATTTTTTTTTGTCAAACTGGATTCATCACGAATGTTCAGCTACGTGTCACCTTCGCTATTACACGTGCCATTAGTGCTATACGGTAATACGTTTCGTAGTAATCCGTATACAAAAAATATTTGTATCCGCTATTAATCTAAGATTCAGAAATCTTTAATCTATAACAAAAAATTTATCAAAATTTAGTGTATCTATATCAATTGAATAATAATATCACAATAATATCACTCTCAATATTTTTTAGGGAAATATGCGTATAACTCCCTATAAAGTTGCCTATATCCATATTAGCCCCTGTGTTTTTATGAAATCCAAATAATCTATATTATCTATATTACTATATAAAAGGCTGCTAAACCAAAAACCGTCCATTTGACTATTTTACCCCTCTCAATCACTTTAATCCTATTCCAATCCATCCACATAGCCATTTGACCATTCTAACCCTCCCATGACAATCAATTCACACCCCTCTTAAATCAAAATCATCATCAATCCCAAAGCCATTATTATTATTATTATTATTATTATTATTATTATTATTATTATTATTATTATTATTATTATTCACACCCAAAACCATTTCACTCCCATGACAATTAGTCATTCACTGGATCAACCTAACCCAGTAAATCATAAAACAAAATAAACGAATATATCAAATACTCATTATATTATATTATTTATATTACCTATAAAAGTACCAATCCATGAAAAACATTCATTAGACATGTTTACCCTTACCAATTCAGGAAAATCCATTCTTATCCCAAATGATATTTGATCATACATATTTACCCTTTCAAATTATTCGTATTTACCATTTAACATTCTTCACAATAAATTACATGATATTATTTTTTTTTTCAAAATATATAATTATATAATATATCTACATATATTATATTGTAACCATTAGAAATTCCTTATATATAATAGAAGCTCTATGTATTTAATTATTTAAAAATTTTAAATTCATCTGGAAGGGAGATAAAATTCAACCAAAAATTAATATATACCCTTTCAATTATATGTCATATATGTATCGTGAAATATCCTAAATATAAATTTGTACATGACGTTTATGTTTTAATCAATGAATCTAAATTATTATAAAATCCTAATATATGTTATATTACATGCACATGTTACCAAATTAATCTATATATATATTAGATTTCATTAATAAAGTCATATATTAAATATCAAAATTTTATATATGTATAGTATGTATTTTTTAGAGATTTAATATAATGATGATCCACATTATGGAAAAGTAGCCTGTTACCATATTACATGCACATGTTACCATATTAACCTATATATATATATTAAATTTCAGTAATAAAATAATGAAAAAAATATTAACTTTTTATTAGACATATTTATCCTTTTACATTATTGAAATTCAATTACATGATTACATGTGTAAAATTAATATATGAAATTTAATTTTTACATTTTTTCGTATTTACCCTTTCACGTTCTTCAATTTCAATTACATGATTATATGTTTAAAATTAATATAATAAAGCTCTGTTGATTCATTTATATAAATTTATATAAAAAAAGACACAATAAGATGATTATATAAAAAACAATAATATGATCAAGAGTGTTCATAATTATTTTTAAAATTTTCAGTTCATCCCTGGTATCTTTTTAAACAAATAAAATAGAGTTTTTTTTAAAGAAAAGTTAGATTTTTAAAATAGATTTTTTTTAAAAAAAAAATAGATTTTTTCTACCTGATTTTTATTGACTGAATTTAAAGAAAACCAATAGTGAATTAAATTTTAATTTATTTTAACAACACTAAATAAAAATAAAATAAAATTAAATTAGGGTATGTGTGGTAAAAACAGGGAGTGTGGCGGGCTTTCTCCCACTTCGGGTCTCACATGTTTTATTCCCCATTAAAAAATTACCACTATTGATCCAATGAACTTGGTATCTCATTCTGTGAATTTAAAAAAAAGTTAAGAAACTGATTTAAAACCTCTGCCATTTCAGTTTTCCCCTTCATTAAACTTTTCAATTCAAACCTCTGCCTTTTCACCTTTCCCCTTCATTAAACCTTCCGATTCATGCTCTACCAATTCAATCCAGCCATTAAAACCCATGCATCTTCTCCAACATGTCGACCGCCGGTGTTCCACAAACGGCCGCATTCATTCGCACAATCATCCCCGTCCTCGTTTATGTGGATAAATTGATCATCATCGATCTCTTCTTTCCTCCCTGTCTAAAAAAATTTCTACCATCACATGGACTCGCATAGCCCTAGCTCGCACAGGGGACTCTCATTGCCCTAGCTCGCACGGCCTCCTCTGCAACGCTAGCACCGGGGCTGCCGCCGGTACTTCATATGATGATGCACGCTTTTATTCGAAAATGTTAATTTTATTAGTTAAATCCCCCCTTTTCGGTCATCGTTCGTATATATGATGCACACTTTGATTAACAAATGTTATTTTTTTTCCGTTTAATCCCCCTTTTTGGTATATTTCGGTTCTTCAATTTTTTATGGCCTTCTCATTGTTATGTATGAGAGAGAAAAAAATTTGTTCTTCAACTAATTGTTTGTTATATGTACAGTTAGACTTCACTTCTTCATTCTCTGTATTATTTATTTATTTCTTGGTATTTTTTATGGGTTTCTTATTGTTATGTATGAGAAAATAATTTCTGTTCTTCAAGTTTTTTTTTAATAATGTTTTAGGTGTTTTTTGTTTGCCCTTAACAAATTATTCTTTGTTTCTCTATTGCGGTTGGATGTAATACAAGTGTGCATCTGGTGGTAAATACCTTGATTAAAATAATGTTTGCTTACATCATTTTTTCATATTGCAACTATAAGTTACTTGAATATTCATTTTTATTTGGATGAAGATTTAACTAACCAGTAGAGTATATGAGTGATTAAGTGTTTTGAGTTTTTAGTGTAACACTTAATTACACATCTGATACAAGGATGATGATTTGATGACAAGATTATATAAGATCTAACCCAAAACCTGAGTTTTCCAGAAGTTATGGAGTAATAGTTTCTTGCAAAAACAGTTTTAAACCCAACTTCTCCATAAAATCAATTTTGCAATTATGCAATCAAACGCAATCTAACTCACAAATAACTTTGGTTCCAAAAAATAATTTCTTGTTCTCAGACATCCAATTCTAATAGATTCTACAGATGGAGAAATATTTACTTGAAATAGTAAAAAAATGAACGTAGATATCTAAAAGGTAAATTTTCTAGGAATCCTTGTAAAAGATTGAGAAAGAATGCCAAATTGACCTCAGTCATTATTGTTATCACTTTACACAGACCACGCAGTTTAATTTTTTTAAAGCATATACTAGGATTAATATAGTACATTCACTCAAGATTGAAAGCATACATTTTTACATTTCCATAACGGAATATAAATTACGTCAAATGATTTAATATACCACATTAAATAATGTGGTGACTGCAAAAATGACTGCAGTATGGTACAAGTATACCCAGAAATCTTGTTGCGAAACTTAATATAGATATAAAGTATTAAATTGGATAAACAAGTTCATGAATCGAGTTTAAGAGCATAATACTCCATTTTACCATCAATCATAGGAACTGAGATTAATGGGGAAATATGAGAAGCAGAATTGTGTGTTCATACATACCATGTTAAATTAATCAACAACGGAAATAATGTCCCTCCAAATGGCATCTACTTGGAGTTCAGGCCTCCATTGAATTAATTTAGCAGCTCAGAAGCCTTAATCCTATAATTGTTATCCTTCTACCTCTTCATTTGAGGATTGGAATAACAGTGCAGCAGAATGTGACTACCTCAATGGTACATTCTCAGCAAACAAGTCTTGTTGATTATTGGCACATCAAGCACTCCAAATGTATGAACATGAATTCATTTATTTTGGAGTTGATAATCTGCACTTTCAAACTTGTGTGAGTTCTACAATAATATATCCTACATTTGAAAAAAATCTGGTTACATAATGAATTCATGAAACTATAATCCTGGAGTCCATTAGATCACAGAGAGGAAGCTCCAGCTTATTATGTAGAGTCCCCTCTGCAGTGTTATTTTGTGTAACCAGGTATCTACTAAGCATATAATTTCTTTTTTTTTGGATATCAGGGATGTACAATTGATTGGACTGCATATAAGTATCATACTTCACTTTTTATAAAGGTACATGCTTACATGAAGTGAACCATTTCAACTGCCAAGAGTGAGGTTGTGCCTCTATTAAAGAATTCATCCATGATTAATACAAGACCTAACATACCACAATTTGAATTTCACGGGAGGGAAAACACATCAGTTGATTATAAGGAGGAATCCTATAACCTTCATCACTTTTAATACATCTAAATTCTAAATACATGTATAGAGATACACTGTGAATAACCTCAGCAAACCTGTGTAATTAGAGGTTCATTAAATATCTTTCTAGCTCAGGTATTCCTGAATTTATATTACTGTTTTTCTTGAGTACTATGATCTTGTGGTTGAGTTACTCGTGTGCGTTAAATTTTTTTGTTCTGTTCTCAAGCAAAATTTTCTGTGTTTGCTTATGAAGTTGGAAAAATTACAAAATTTTTCTTGATAATCTGCACTTTCCAACTTGTGTGAGTTCTACAATAATATATCCTACAATTTTTGAAAAAAATTGGTTACATAATGAATTCATGAAACTATAACCCTGGAGTTCATTAGATCACAGAGAGGAAGCTCCACAATTATTACCAAGTCTTATGATAGAACAAAATGAGATTTCCTTGGTATCAAACAAACATTATTGGCTGCAAAAATGAGGTTCAAAAGTTTATTGTAATGTACTTTTCTTTGAGAACTGGTAGGAATTCTACGATCGAATGTGAATACAATCCCTAAATAAAGGAAAACCAAATAAAAGAAAAAGAGAACAGGTTCAATGAGAAATATTGGGAGCTACTAGATCATAACATTTCCTTCCAGAACCGAAATTTTCTACTCTGCTAAAGTATATTTTCCTTTCCTTCTTTACCATAAAGATCAGATTGACACGATCCATCAGCCATACTTGCAGCTTTACAATGAATCTGACCCAATTGCCAATCTTCTTTAAACTGCTTGTTATGTAGAGTCCCCTGTGCAGTCTTATTTTGTGTAACGAGTTATCTACTAAGCATGTAATTTCCTCTTTTTTTTTGGATAACAGGGATGTACAATTGATTGGACTGCATATAAGTATTATACTTCACTTTTAATAAAGGTACATGCTTACATGAAGTGAACCATTTCAACTGCCAAGAGTGAGGTTGTGCCTCTATTAGAGAATTCATCCATGACTAATACAAGACCTAACATGAAATTACAACATTATAAAATATATGGTTTTTCTCTTAACAGATTCTTCTTCATTGCTCTAATCTGGTTGGAAGTACCATAGGAGTGCAAGAGGCGGTAAGTTCATATTGCAACTAGGAGGTATTCAGATACATAAAGTACATTGTTTAGACTCCATAATGAACTTTTTTTTAAAGTACATTTCCGGATTCGTTTGCTTATCAAACATGCTATTTTATATTTTCATATTCTCTCATTCCTTAATCTTGTCAAGCCTTTGTAGTTTGTACAATGTTCACTATGCCTAAGAAATAGGCCATTTCAAAGAGTACATGGGCACCGTGAAACCTGCCATATGGATTTCTTCATATCAATTGGTAGAAAACAGTCAGGGAAAACAAAAATCAAAATATGCTTCTTTAGTGGAAGTAACAAAGTTTCTCATGAATATTTGTAATTGGAGTGTACAGAAATAGTGAAACAAACTATGATCTATTGGGAATCGCAGTCAAAATTTGCGATTACATATTGACATTAAAATTTTTAAAAAATATATACTCGAATGGACTGGAGAAGTTGATCAAGCTCGAGTGATAGTAGTTTGGTTAGTTGCATTAGATAGACAAAATATAATCATAGACAGAACATGGATTTTGACTTGGATGAGGCAGGGATGATGATCTCATGGACAACATATCATCCTTAAATGTAGGAGGAATGTAGGGGATTTGAGTCGATAATGGATTTAATATCAGATCTTGATTATTAATACATTTACATGTATAGATTGATAAATGCCTAGGAATTTAAATTTGTTAAATGATTCAGCTGGATGAAAGGTTTGTTTATGTAATTGCAAGACTATTTTAAAGATCCTTGGTTCATGTACATTGGCTTCAATGTGAAAATTGGTATCTATAAAAATAAGGTACATTTTCCCTATCAGTTTGTTATAATTATTTTTGTATTAGTACTACCATCTTTTTTTATTATTTTGTAACTTGGCAAGCTTAAATTCAGAAGAAAATGAAAAGAATACCTATCAATGTGACTATAAAAAATTAATGTCTATCAAAACTAATAATGATTTGTTTGTAATGGCTGGTATTTAATATGAAGATCATATTACTGAGTCAATGTTAAGGTTGATTGCATAAATTTATGACACACTAACTTACATCAAATAATTTATTTAAATGAATAAAAGCACTATAAAAATAGGCGTAGTATGTGAAGCATGATTTACCTTTCTCCTTTTGCAATCTTATTTTTTGTTTAAAGTGTATATATCGATATTTCTGTTAAATTTTATATGTCATAATTTGGTTATTTCTACTACTACTTGCTTATATTTAGGATGCTTCTTACTTGAGTTGATAAACGAATTATCAAATTGCAATATTACATGTTCATGAAGCGTTTGGTATATACTATCTGTTCAGTTGTACATTATTTTTCTATACCTTAGCTTTTCGGCATGGACCGTTCAACATTTATAAAAGGATTCTTCCTTCAAAACACACTTAGAGCATGTTTGGATATTGTACAAATGGGGGTGAGTTTTCATTTGCACATGGTCAAACATAATATTTTGTTTTGTTATGATGTTTAAAGCGTAACAAATAAAATCCAAGGTTTTCATTTGTCCCATTAAATGAGGCAAACAAAATCCCAACAAACCCATGTGTTTTCATTTGTAACAGATTTTATTTTCACACCTCTCAGTGTATGTAAAACAATTTTACATTTTTACCCTCTAACAAATTTATTAAAGTTTATATTATCCAAAACAAATATTTCATCTCCTAATCTTATCTTAAGAATTAAAATACATAATTATATTTTCTAAATTTATATAACTTACAATAATATAATTGTGTGGATTATAAATATTAATGTGGCATGAAAATATAAATGTTATTATATTAAAATATATCAATAAATCTTAACTAACTATAATAGATTTTATCCAACAAAATTGTTATTTATAAAATATTAAAAAAACCTTGTAGAATTATTTGTTAGTTGAAATCAAATTAATTTTTTTTATATATTATTATATTAGAACTTTTTTTAACCATGTCAATTTATATATAAATTAAAAAAACTAATATATGCAATATTAAAATTTAATTTTTTTATATATAATATATTTTTCATAAATTTTTTGGTTTTAAGAAAATAATATATTTGATAATCATTTGAAAAAATATTTTATCTATTTATAATATTAATATCTTTTGACATAATAAATTAGCACATATTCAAACAAATGACTTACTAATTTTTGGGAATAGGTTATGCAAAAAATTAAATGAAAAAATTACTGTTCTTCAAGACATAAATTCTTTGTTATTCTAAGGTTTATTTGAACTTAACTAGCATCAGATACACTTTTACGATATTTTCCTCATAATTCTTCATGATTCTCTGTGTAATTTTTCCCTTTAAGCTAAAAAAAGAAGGAATTAAGGATTTCATAGAGACTAAGAGCACTACTATTGTAAAAAGTGCATTGGCACAGGCAACTTTGCGAGAGGTTATGTAGAAATTCATTGAGGTGGTTTGAAATATTACTATTGCAACCAGGTAATTTTTCCATCCATATTGTACCTCTTTTGATATATGTTCAGGCGAAAAAAATAATTTCATAAATAGATAACATACATCCAGGTTCTCAAAATTGGGTAATTATTCTTCGGCTTAATGTTCATAGCAAAATCCCATTTATAATGGTAAAATACTTTTAAAAGCATCATCTTTCTTCTTACTCTTTCGAAGAATAGCAGTAATACATATGATGACAAAATGAAAGGAGCCATTACATGTAAGTCCAATAAACTTTAAAAAATAACATACTTCTAATGATTTAAAGTTCAATGAAAATTTAGGCCTAATCATTTATACATATATATGTGTATCAGTAAGTGGATAAGAAAAAAATTCCTATTTATATGCAATTATTTTTCAAAGTAACACCTCATACACATTCTATAATGATAATTATTGATTAATTTAAATATCAAAGATCATTGTCAAACAATGACGAGAATGTATATATATATATATATATCAAATAGAAAATAACTTAAAAATGGGACATAATAGTTCTAATGAAATTAAATATCTAACTCTTTCTTTGTTAAATTTTCAACATAATAATTCATGTGCAACGCACATGTGCTTCAACTAGTTATATAAAAGTCTCTTATCCCAAAAATCTGTCATTTGGCCATTTTACCCCTAACAATCCATTCAATCCCATTACAATCCATTTACATCACTTTAATCACAACCATTTGACCATATTACCCTTGCAATTTTATTCAACCCTTTTAATACATACATTTCATCATAGAATATATTTATTAACTTACTGTTAAAATCGGATATCATAATATTATTAGAATAAATGAATGCTTATAAAATGAAATGATATTTAAAATATAATTGACTTTATAAAATGAAAGGATATTCAAAATATAATTAACTTATAATTAAAATTATACATTATAATATAATTATGATAAGGGGATGCTTATAAAATAAAATGATATTCAAATATAATTCTTATTCATATATTTATTAACATTCATTGCAACATATTCTGCATGGACTATTTAAATTTTATAAATAAACCTTACATATCCTATTCATATTATAATATCATATTCATATTTTTTTAATGCATGGGGATACTATACACATTTTAAAACCTTACAAATAATGCAATAAATGCTAAATGCATGGCCTTAGAGTTCAATTTTATCATATATTTTTAGCACGTATGATGCATTGTAGCTTCTATTCACATTTTGAAACCTTACAAACAATGCAATAAATACTAAATGCATGGCGTTAGTGTTCAATTTGATTTACACTTAGTGTTCAATGTCATTAATTTGCATTAATTTAGTGTTCATAGAATGTCATTAATTTGCATAGAATCCCAAATTTTTTTTCAATCACAGTTCATACCATTTATTTGCATTTATGTAGATTTACATAGAAATATGGAATTCTCCAATGAATCCAACGATGGGGAGCACAAGATCAACAGCGCATGAGTCTTAATAAAAAAAAATATGATCAATTAATTGGTTGAATGTGAAATCAAAATCAAAACAAAATCAAACCCACAGGGCACAAGCACTTCCACTTCCACTTCCCCCTCTTAAATAGCAATTTTCATATTCAACCCCTCACCATTCAATACCCTCATCTTCAAGAGAAGCCGACCGATGCACTTTTAAGAACCGACGCATTCATTCACGTGCCATTGAATACCCATTCATCCCAATCTTTATCTTCATCCTCATTTCTATGGATAAATAGATATATCATCTGTCTATTTTTTTTTCTCTCTCTAAAATTTTTATGTGGACTTAGGAAGCTACATTAATATTTGGTATATATGATTGATACTTTGATTCACTGATGAATTATATGTTGCAGTTACGTTAAAAATATTCTTTTTCATTTGTTCCCCTTTTTTGGATGTTGTGCATAGTTCATTTGTCTTTATGGCATTTTAATTCGTATATCAAGAAATAAAAAAAATGTATTAAAATTTGTTCTTCTCATGTACTTCGTATTTCTTTTTAGATAGCAATTTATTTGCTTATTGTTATGTGTGTTTCTTTCTTTGTTTATTTCAAAGGTCAAAAGAAGAAATCTCATATAAATAAATTATTTTTTCCCTTAAGAGATTCTATACTTTGGTTGGAAGTGGCACAGGAGTGAATCTTGTTTTTATTTATAGATCTTTTACAATATAATTTTTTCATTATGAAATTTTCATGATCAACTGGTGAAATATATATTGAATGTCCTTTTATTTTATAAGCATCCCCTAATCATCATAATATTATGATATCTGAATTTCATTATACGCTAACAAATATATAGACTGTTTACCCAATTTAAATGAAATTTTCCATCTGATATTTTTTTCCTCTGATTAGTTTTTCATTAAAAAGTTTTTTTCGCAATCTTCTCATTTTTCAAATCGGGTGATTTCAAATTAGGTTTTAAAATTTTAATATGAACTTATTATGGTTTTATTCCATAGATTTTAGGATATATATAAAAGATATGCTCAAATCTATTTAAAGTTTATTTAATTTTTAATTTGAATTTATCCATCTTCTATTTTTTAATTTTTCATTTGCATATATAACTTAGAAATATTGACAAAAAATTGATTTTATCCGTCTTCTAATTTTTTATTTTTCATTTGCATGTAACTTAGAAACTTTGACAAAAAATTTGATTTTATCCATCTTCTAATTTTTAATAATTTTTCATTTGCATATAACTTAGAAACTTTAACAAGTTGATCATATCTAGAAATTGCCAAAAATTTAATTTCATAGATTTTAGGATATATATAAAGGATATGATGATATCGATTAAAAGTTTATTTAATTTTTAATATGAATTTATCATCTTCTCATTTTTAAATTTTCATTTGCATAGTATTAAGAAATTTTCATGTTAATCATATCTACAAATGGCCAAAATTTAAATTCCATAGATTTTAGATTATATATAAAAAATATGATGATATCTATTCCATAGATCTTTCTTCTCTCTTTTTTCTCTTTTTCATTTGCATAGTACTTGGAAACTTTGATGCTAATCATATCTACAAATGGCCAAAAATTTAAACTTTGATAGTTTCCTAATCTGATCCAGGATTTTTTAAAATGTCAATAAAATTATGAAATCTGTATAAATTATACCTTTAAATTTGAATGTCAAACCCATTTTTTAATAGATATTATCCAAATCATAAAATAAACTTTCAAATTGAGATATTTTCAATAACCGAATCATTGGAAATTTATAGTAACAAAAAACTATGTCATTCTAATATATAAAGTTTAAAATTTGAATATTATTTCATTTCATAGATTTTTTTATATATAATCATACGTATGAAATCTATTTTAATATATATATATATATATATATATATATATATAATATAATATAATATAATATAATATAATATAATATAATATATGATATACGATTTTTTATTCTAATTTTTTTCATGTCAGATTTTGAATAGACATCAAATAGATGCTTAATTGTCACATCATTTCTTTCTTTAACAATTTTTATGGCGACATGGTGGTCCAACCCAACGAGCAACAAATTCAAAAATTGTGAGAATGACTTTACTCATTTGACATCTTTTTATATTTTTATCGTTCATCGTTTCGATTCTATAAGGTTTTGTTCCAAACACATTTTATACTTTCATTTTTTTCTTTGTTTTATGTATTAGTAACAAATTTAGTTTAGAAATGATAAATTCCACCAATATCTTAAAAAAATCATTTTTTCAAATAACTATGATTTATGTCAGTCCAATAAATCCCAAAACCCAAAACCTATGCCTATAGAAAAATTAACAAAATATTAAGTATTATAAATATGTATCAAAAGGACAACATGTGTATTGTTAAAAAATAAATAATAAAAATTGAATCAAACCATGTGTTCTAGAAGTGTAAAACACAAATTGTAAGAATTTAGTGTATAAAATAACATTACAGAGTAAATGATGTTATAAAATTTACACAAATTTGAAAACTGAGAATATACAAAAAAAATATTATTTGGAATCTTAAATATTTTTCAAGTATTTGCTTAAATATATAAAAAAACTCCCTTCTCTATATGTGTTCTTGTGTGTGTGTGTGTGTGTAGAGATTTAAAAAATAGAGAGGATAGTATATATCAGTCGATCTATGTTTGTGTGTTCCATCAAATTTGTATTTGTTTTGTTTTGTATTGTGTATTTTTCAAGTTCAAATTATATATAATATATCCTACATTTTCTCTAGCAAAAATAACTTTAAAAAAGAAAGTTCTTTTTGTGGTATATTTTAAACTGTTTGTTATTATCCTTTTTTTGTGTATTTAAAGATAAATTCAATATATTATCTTAAAAAATTTAACCAGAAAATATAGTATGTGGATTATGTCAAAGATGTCAATTTGCAAAAGAAAAATAAAGACATGCATTTTCGTTTGGGTATTTAAAGGGAATATGATATTATCATTTATCAAATCTCTGTACTTTATAACAAAAATGGTATTTGAATGATAAGTTACACCAAGATCTGAAAAAAGAATACTAATTATACAACATAACTATGATTGATGCCAATCCAATACAAAATCTAATTTCTAAACCTATGTTTATACGAAAATAACACAATAATAAATCTTATGAATGTTATGGAATAGACAACGTAGGTATTAGAAAGAAAATTAAATAAATAAATTGTATCAAACCAACCGATTATTCCAGAAGTGTAAAAACATAAATTTTAAAAATTAAATTGAAAAACTAACACTATTTAAGTAAATAATATTAAAAAATTATTAAAAATGTGAAAGCAATGAAAATCAACTATAGTTATGCAATATTAATATATAAAATTTCGGGTGTGTTATTTTAATGTGTTTATTAAATAGTTGATTCTTATATCTGTTATTATATACATGGGCGGAACTATATAGGGGCCAGTGGGGGCAGCCCCCACTCACTTTAAATTCATGTATGGTTTAATTCATGTTGGGTGGTGGTTAATTGGTTGGAACAATGACTTTCTTTAATTCAATTGACTACCACACTCACGTTTGATTAATGTATGATTTAATTAATGATGAGTGGTTAGTTGGTTGAGATAATGACTTTCTTTAATTCAATTTACACACTTACAACATGCATGCATGTATATGTGAAATAATTTTAAACACATACTATTTTTCATTTGACATGGTAAATAATTGTTCACACGTTGTCACATAGGCATCCATTAAACTTCAATGAAATAGTGATTTGGAAGAGCAAAATAAAATGATAATTAATGTGTATTTTATTTTATCTTTTTTTATAATTTAGATGGGTGTCCAATCATTTGTTTAATTTGATAATTACTATTTTAATACAAAAATATTTTTATTATTTATTTAATTTATACATATAATGGTAGTTTGGTAAGGGGATAAAATTTTGATAACAAATTATCCTTATTTAGGGGATAAAAAGTATATCAATTATGTCATTTTTCACAATATTAAAATTATGATTAAAAAGATTTATTAAAAAGACATTAATTTTCACATCTATAACGTTTAGATAAAACAAATATCTTTATTTTAATTTTAAAATTGTATAAATGATCACTTTATCCTGATTTTTTTATAACAAGCATGATAAAATTGTATAACCATTTATTCCCTCACTTAGCCTCTTATCTCACAAGTTATTCCTTTACCAAACACAAACCAACCTATAGAATTTCATGAATTTTTCATTTAAATTAGTTTTCGTCATAATTGATTTAAATGTTATTTATATTGACTTCAAATTTATCCCATGCAATAACAATATTTGATTTTAGATTATGTGTCTCCCAGATCCGGCCCCCACTCCCCCCCCCCCCCTCTCTCTCTCTAGCTCCCTCTTTGTGTACATAGTAAACAAAAAAAAAATTCACTCTCTTTCTCATCTATTATGTAGAATACAAATTAATATTATCATGCCTATAGATTATTATTTTAATACCTGTGAAAGGTGTAATTTACTTATTTGTATGCCCATTATAATATTAGGTTTTGATCATCTTTTGTGTTTAATTATTACTACAGAAATCAATCTTAATTATGAAAAGTGGAAACTGATTGTCAATTAAGAAAAAATAAAAAGTTGTAGTCAAATATCACCCCCACTGATGTAAATTTCTGGCTCCGCCACTGGTTATATAAGATTAAAAAAATATAGAGGATAATATGAGAAAAATTACTTGTGTTGGTCAAATTTCCATCGATATCTAATCTATTCTAGATTATCTTCAACAAAAAATTACTTTGTAAAGAAAAGTTCTTACTTGTGTTGGTCAGATTCTCAGTACCATATTTTTTAATTTTTCTGGTATGTTCTCGATTATTTGTCATTATTCTTTTACTTGTAAATGCTAAAAAATAAATTTATATTTATTTCCAAATATATTTTGAATTAATATCTGAATTATTTTTTTTTTAAATATTATTTGGATTTGGTTAAAATTGTCACTTTATAAAAGAAAAAAATGTGAAGGCGTGCATTTTTCAGTTGAGTATATATCTAAAATCCTGATGTTATTATTATATATTATTTTTCAATGTTATTTGAGCTTCACAAATCTGATTTAAATGTTATCATTTTTTATCCAAATATTAAACTATATGATTTAGTGATCGATAATTCACTTCTTCATATTTTAGTTTAAGTCCCTATATTTAAAGGATATGTTTCTTATTAGTCCCTAGGGGACTTATCCCTAAGTTATTTGATTTTTTTTACTCCTTGGGAGGGACTAAAAAGGAACATATCATTTAAATGTAGGGATTTAAACTAAAATATGAAAAAGTGAGGGATCGAATTCTAAATCATATATTTTGGAAACTTAAAAATAAAAAACCCTTAACATATTTATAACAAGTCATGTAAAAAAAGAATGCCTTTAAAAAGAACTCAATTTATCATATTCACATATTTTTATCTTAAGATAAAAAAAAATAACATATCATATACCTATCAGCTACATAGGAAAAAAATCTCACAGAAACTATATATGATATCATCATATAATAGTTCATGAGAATCATCCAGTAAAAAAAATTAACATCTTATACAATAGAAATGATTGCCCATGATGGTCACCATAATGAATATGAAAGAATTATTTTACAATCCATTTAGTTTGAATTTAAACATTGCATTATTTGGTTCTTTTGAAATGATCAATTATGTATGAACACTAACTTCATTTTTGCTTCGATCATGATTTATGCCTAATTAATGTACTTAAATATGGTGGTTTACTTTTTGGTTATTTTTTTCTTTAATTTTAAAATATTTTTTCATTTTTTTTTTGAAAAAATGCATGTGGGATATTGTCTATTGGAATTTTTTTTTTGCATGTTTGGCACCATATTTTAAATTTTGTAAGGACTTTCGACCTAAGGTTCAATGATATATGGTTTCATCCTAAATATGAATTGAAACACCATTTATTATAGTCAAAGATATGTAGTCAATGATATACATTATATATATACATATTATAACAAAATCTACTCATTTGAGTTTCTATTCAAGTATATATTTCATTAGACAGTCAAAATTAGAATAATATATTGGACGACATATAATTCATTTTATAACTACATAACAGATATTTTGGTTATTGGATGAATTAATAAATATTAGATTTCTTACATTTAGAATCATATTTATGAGTATGTTATTGTAACTAAATTATTGATATGAATGTTACTCAAAAAAATATATTAGACTTTGTTCATGTGCATTTGCACATACACAATAACTAGTTCCTTAAAAAGTTAATGTAAAGCCATTGCGTCCTTTAACCAATGGTTGGTTAAATTTAAAGACCTTTAATACTAATATAAATGAAAGATTCCTCCATTGTAGCAACTGTTAGATTGCAACGGTTGGGAGGGTCAAAATTATAATTGCCAGGGACATATGTGGATTTTAAATTGTTTCTAGAGGTATATTTATATATCTGCTATTAATTTGAGGTTAACTAGTCAGAATATTCCAATTCTGTTAATTGTTTTTTAACCCAAGGAGTTTTATGGTTTTTACATTAACTTTGTAGGGAGTTATTTGGATTTCTTAAAAACACAGGGACTAATACGGATATAGAGAACTTTACATGGAGTTATGATCATTTTTCCCTATTTCTTAATGAGTTTTTCTTTTCTTTTTTATTTTTGCATATATGCCCTTAGAAAAATAGCATCTATGATAATTTATTATTTTCAATTGGTTGTTCAGGTTCGGGCATGAATTGAACCTGACGCGAAAACCCGCTCAAATTTTGGGTTAGATCGGATTGGATCGTGTTCAATCCGTTCAAATTACACCCCTAATGAACACATTACTTATTTTAGAGATATTGATAGTTTTAGGTCTGTTATGGGATAAAAATTTAGGACAAGTTAACCTGATTTTTAAGAATAATAAATCCATTAATTTTATCCAAATTCACATTTGGTGATGTATATTGTTATAATTATTTTTTTATGTTCCTATCCTAATTTTTGCACTTCATTAACTTGACTCAAAACATTAGATAAATTCAAAATAAAAATTTAAATACCAAATTTATCCATCCACAAATATACACATAAACAAACATAAACAGCCAATATTCGATGGGCTTGAGTCCTTGGTCACAAACCATATTATGAGATTTATACATATTACATCAAATACCCTGAGCATAAAACAAAAAATTATGTATACACACACATATCGAGTTTTGATTTACTAAATAGATTTTTTCTGAAAGAATGAACAAAATAAGTGAAATGTTAAAATGAAAAATAGAAAGCACATGTAGGATGTGAAATGATAATATGCGGTATATGCAGTCCGTATGAATCACGTATATACATCCATTATCAAGGTATATGCGTCGATAAAGAATGCACATTGCTCAGTGAGATATATGTTTCAATGAGCTCATATGATTTCCTTATCGACGCATATACCTCAATAAATAATGTATATATATGGTTCGTACGGACCGCACTATATCACTACTCTATACAGGAGATGAGAGACAGTACTAGGGACGCATGTATTTGTGTTGTTATATTGATTCCCTGATTTGTTGGAAGGGCATGGTTGTGTTTTTATGGTCAAATAATCTAAATGAGGTTTCATGAAACACGAACAAAAAAGGGAGATAAAATTTGTTGGACCTTTTATCCTTAATTTAACCCATTTATCTTTTATCATCTCTACTTATCCCCTCCATATCCAATCCAGGCATTGAAGTTTCAAATAGGTGATTTTGACAATACAGAGCTGGTTGAAGGAATATATGATGTAACATCTCTTCTTCTTTCTTCTTTCTTTTTGTAAATTTTACAAATAATTTATTTAAAAATTATTAAAATTGTGAATTATATTATTTATGCATATATAATATGATAAATTATATCGCATGTAAATGAGTTTAAAAATTGAGATTATTGATTTGAGATAGTTCTTTTATTTATTTTATTTATGCACATCTTGCAAGAATGAAGACTAATATCTATTTAATCTTCTATATTATTGATCGAAAATGGTTTCAACTTTCTCATTCGATGTTAATAATTTTTTAAAGGTATATTAATTGAATTGTGGTGATCATGCCAATTATCATTTTTTGTTGTTATTATTTTTTATTACATTTAGATTAAAATAATGATGTGATATATATATATATATATATATATATATATATATATATATATATATATATATATATATATATATATATATATATATATATAGGGAGCCGATTAGGTGCGGTTTACGGTCGGTGCGGTGCGCGATCACGGGCCGTCGATCACGGGTCCATCGCATCGGACGGTCGGGTGCGATTCACGTCGACCGTTGGATGCGATGGACCCGCGATCGGACGGCCCACGTCGTAAACCGCACCGACCGCATACCGCACGTAATCGCGACCATATATATATATATATTTTAAATAGCATAATATTTTATCCAAATCAATCAAATCTCATTCGATTCTAAAAATAAAATACATTATCTTTTGTTAGGTGGAGAGAGAGTCGCTTCTCCTAATTCAACATTGGTTAGAGCAGTTAGGCTCTTTTCACTTTTTTTTTTATTTTTAGAAAAGCCGACAAGTGGCATACATAACATAACTGGGCTCAAGAACCATTGCAAGAGGCCTACTAGAGCAAATACTCCCATAGGGGGTGCACACGGGGATTTGAATTCGGGATAATTACACAGACCGGGTGCCACTCAACCACTCGGCTAGCAAGTGGTGGTGCAAGCTCCTTTCGCATTTGCCTTCGTTGCATATTACTAGGGCGTCAGGGCCACCGTCACCATAGATAATAGGTTATCAAATGAAGGGTAAGAGGGGACTTTGGAACAAGTGGAGTTATAGCGACGATAGAACAAGTTTAGTTTACGAGTAGCCTCTCTCGAATTGGCTCTATTTCGCTTTTCTACTACTGAACTTCTTCTGACTTTCTCCACCCTTCTACCAAAGTCTTCAACCTCTTGACAACGAGTCCGGATCCGGTCAGTGCCGACTACGGTCAGTACCGAACTGCACCACGTTCAAATCGAACTGCACCACGTTCAAATCGAACTGCACAATAAATTGTTGGATATATTTTTTACTCTCTTATTGGATACTGATGATACTTAGGAATTCATATTTTCTTCAATAGTTGATTGAATCCAATAAGAGAGTAAAAAAATATACCCAACAATTGGTTGTGCAGTTCGATTTATAAGTGATGCAGTTCGATTTGCACGTAGTGCAGTTCGGTACTGACCGAACTGACCGTAGTCGAGCACTGACCGGATCCGAGCCCCTCGACAACAAGCCAGAGCTTTTGATAGGTCTATCGTGCGTGACGAGGTACTACAACGATAGCACCTATGACCATACCAAACAGCTGTGTATGGTCCTGTTTAAAACTTTAAGTCCTTGTTTGGGTAACGAGTTAAGCGAGAATAAAGGTGGTATAAGAATGGATATGGAAAATGATTGTTTGTTTGCATAATATAACTTGATATTACTAAGCCAGTTTAAACGAGTATAAGAAAGTACAACAATTCTAAGTAACCCATAGGATAAACTATACTCAGTTGATCCATTCCCATGGATAAGTGGGGCCCACCTATAAATTAAAAAAAAACCCACCTCATCACATCAAATCACCTATCAACACCTTTTATTCTTATACATCAATAGGGCTCATATGTCAAATCAATTTTTTACACCTTATTTATAATTTATTCTTCATCAACCAAACAATTCAACATTTATTCTTATGTATTCTAATGAGAATAAAAAAAATACAACCAAACAAAAAATTACTTATTCATGTAGATTTGTTATCTATGCTGGCATATTTATCTATCCAGAATAACTCAATTCCTCAATCCAAACGGGCCTTAACTACTGCTCCAGTAAGGCATCAAGAGATGTCATGCCATACATTCAACTCTAGCTAAAGTTACACAACCGTGATTGTATTTTTTAAGGGAAAATTTTTATATAACCCCATGTAAACTTCTTGAAATCCATATAACCCTCCATTTTTTTTTCTTCTGAAATCCATATAACCCCTAAAAACATCTTTGTATATCAAAATAACTCCCTGAATAAATTTTTGTTGACAGATGAAGAATATTCTGTTTGATTAGCCTTTATAGAAAATATAATATATCATAATTCCCCAACAATATGTTAAAAATGTGGAAAAAAACTCTAAACATGATGATTTTACCCATTCGAATTGATTATAAAACGCTATGTGAAGTGGTAAAATCGTCATTTACAGAGAATTTTTCATATTTTTAACATATTGTAGGGGGTTTTGGGTATATCGTGTTTTTAGTCAAAGTTAACCAAACAAAATATTCTTTATCTGTCAATTAAAATTTAGCTCAAGGATTTATTTGGATTTACAAAGGCATTTTCAAATGATTATATGAATTTCGGACAGTTTACAGGGGATTATATGGATTTTTTTCCATTTTTAATTGTAATCTACTCATTATCATTTTAAAATTTAAAAGATGAACTATATATTTTTAGCATATTTTATTTTTTAATTGATTTTTTTATATATATCCCTAAAAAGTTGTATTTTGTCAAAATATTGATGAATTGTTATTTTCAGCAATACCTTTTAAAATGGTTTAAATTGTGCATGAATATCTTTTTGATGAATATTCATGTAAAATCTAAAATATTTATATTTTGTATTTATACCTTTTACCGGTCCAATTTTGTAGGGTGGTGGCATGTGTATGTAGGTGCCCTCAAATATTTTATTTTAGTTTCATTGTTAATTTTTATGTTACCATTTTATTAGAATTAATTTTTTTTTATCATATCTAGAAAATTAAAAAAATTCAAAATACTTTATAATGGTAACTAGAAAAATAAAATTTATGTCAATAGGGGCCCCTTTTAATATTTTTTGGAAAATGTTGGACTCTATCATTTTTACGTCTAAAATTCAGACCATACATATTTTTATTTATTTTTAAATAGCAAACATTATTGAATGAAATATATGTTTTGATAAAAAGTGTATATCACTTCATTTCGAATTGAATGAACCAATTTTTAGTAGGTGTAATAAAAATTTAACAAGGTATATGCTTCACTGAATTTCTAACGAAGTATATAGGTTTGCATTTTAGACTATAAAAAAATAAATGTAATAGTGTCCATCTTTTTTTAGGATTAAAGTAGAATAATTAAACTAAAATTTTAGGATTAAAATTGAATGAACCAATTTTATCCGTTGACCTTAATGGCATAAAGCTTGATAACTATTCTAAGGGGTTTAAAAAAACTGTTCATCAGGTTTATTAAGGTCAATGGATAAAATATATTTTTATGTTATAGTAAAAAGATTATCTCATCTAACACTCTTACATACATCCTAAGAATCCAATCTATCACATCATACACATATCCTACACTTATTTTTAAATACGAACAATTTATACAAGGGTTACAGTTGTCATATAAAAAATCATAAACTCTCATTCATCTTTTATCCACCATTTATTCTTATTTTATTTAAAGTGAACCAAACAATAAAAATTTTATTTTTTCAATTGAGATTAACAAAAAAACAACCAAACAAAAAAAAACCTTCTACATGAGTAGTTATCAATCTTGGTATAGTTATCAGGGTGAATAACCTTACGTCACGCGGAGGGATATGTCATTGATTTCATATAGCTGATATGGTTAAAACTAAGAGTAGTACATTTGATTGAAAGAGGTAACTAGTTATAATTTTTACGTGTCAAGTTTAGGAATGTCAACGGATCCAGATTTGGATCGAATATCCTGCATCGTATCTGAATTTTAGCCATATATGGATATCATTATCCATATCCGGATACAATTCGGATACAAATACAAATATATTCAATTGTATTTTACGAGATATAGATATGGATCCGGATATAGTAGGGGTGCAACTCGGGTGGGATGGATCGAGCTGAAGGTTTGTCCAAACCCAACCCACAATCCATAGAGCCCAACCCGAACTCGAACCTGACCTCAACCCGAACGATGCAACCCGAACTAGAACCCGACCTGAACCCGCAGGTTGAGGTCGGGCTCTGGTTATGCCCGGGTTTGGGTTGGGCCAGGCGGGCCCGGGTTTGAACTTATAATATAATAATTAGTTAACAACCTCCATTTACATGCAAAATAATATTATTTAGATCAATAAACTGCATATCCAATCATCCAATGAATAAATTCAAGGTTTGATCCAATGAAATAATGCAAATCCATGAATAAACTGTAGATCCATTTAATAAATATAGATCCATTGGAGATATTCCTCCAAAACCTTCAAAAACTACAATTTTTAATCATACAGAAATTGATGCATGAGAGAGACACAATCATGAAATCGAAACAACAAAAACTAAACAGACACCAAAAATGGAAACCATACATTATACAATAAAAAAACATTCCAACCCTTAAACTGTCACAAACATCAATTCCACATAGATCAATCATTTCATAGCCCAACCACATAGTCACACACACACACACACACACACACAGGGTGGGGGAGTGATTGGAGTCCGAAATGAAAGTGGTCTTCTTCTTATCATGAATGACGGTGATGGAGTGGTCGAGGTTACCAGTCTTGCCGTCGGAGATTTGATCCGATTTTGGAGGAATTTCGCGCAGTCTCTATTTTGTGAGAGATGAAGGAGAGAAGGGGAAGGAGACTAGGAGAGGGTGTTTTGTGAGTTGTGACGGCAGGGGAGGAAAATACAGACCTAGGGTTACTTAGTTATAATGGATGGTTGTGATTTCCTTTGGTGAAATTGGACGGTGTGGATGAGAGAGGATATGCAAGTATCATGGGTGTTCTTCGGGCTCAAGTTGAACTCGACCAACCCAAGTCCCCAACCCGAACCCGATCCGAACTGGGTTCGAGTTATCTCAGGTTCGGGTTGGGTTGAACCCGACAGGGAAAAATCCCAACCCAAACCCACCCATGAGTCGGGTTGGGTCTGGTTCAATCCGTCCAAGTTGCACCCCTAGGATATATAGTTTACTAGATTCAGATTTGGATCCTCGATATCTTATTAAAATTAAAAAGGTTTGTTAATATTTTTAGTGGTATTTTTGTTGTATATTATTTTTTTAATCCAATTTAGTATGGAAATACATAAACCTATTTTATATGTTCAAATTACTGGTTGTTATTTCATAGTAGTCAACATAAATTAATTTTTAGCATGACTTGTTCAATATTATTTAATGCTCAAACATATCCGAATTGATATGCGCCTAATCTCTGGTCTGTATCCGTATTTGATGGAAACCAAATATGATAATAAAGTTTGATATCTAACCAATAATATGGATATCTATATTAATTAATGAAATCTGTATTCATATTAATTAATGAAAAACAAATACAGATATTGAAAACTACATATCTGATTCATATCCAATCCATTGACATCCCCAGTAGAATTGTTACATTTTAATCTCCCCAAATCAATAATAGGAAATGACTACTTCTCTAATCAAATATTCAATCCCACCAACCAATTTTTTTTTTGTTCGGTGGGGTTGAGAATTTGGAAGAGTGGGATCGGATATTTGCATAGGGGGAATTAGATGCTCCTTGAACAAGAGTCTTCTTTTGTCAATTTAGATGACAAGAGATTTAATGCGCATGGACCGTTTGGGTTGAATAAGAGTCCAGATCCAGTCATGATTGGTTTCGGCTAGTTCTATTATTACCAAACCGCACAGCACTTTTATCGATTTATATAGCCTATGAATATGTTAGAATGCGAGAATGAAAATAATGAGAATCCTTGTATTGCATTTAGGGTTCGATCCCTTTATATACAAGTACACATATGATTACACGTGTAATACATTGTAACATAACATATATAATTTAACAGTCCCCCTTAAACTCACGGTGGATCATACAAGGTGAGTTTGCGAATGAGGACTGAAATCGAAGAATTGGATGTGACTTCGTAAAAAAATCAGCAAGCTGCTCTACAGAGGAAATATACGGAAGCGATACTGTCTTTGCAAGGTAGTACTGACGAACGAAGTGATAGTCGATCTCAATGTGTTTGGTCCTCTCGTGAAAGACCGGATTGCTGGCTATCTGAATAGCAGACCGGTTATCACAATAAAGAGGAGTAGGACGTCCAGTCATAGTGACTCCTAAGTCCACCAAGAGACGTCTAAGATGAACAATCTCCTTGGTGGTAATAGTCATGGCTCGATACTCAGCCTCAGTGCTGGACAGTGAAACAACTTCTTGTTTCTTACTGCGCCACAAGAGATGATGGAATCTCTAAGAAATATGCAGAACCCAGTGGTAGGGCGTCTCGTGGTCGGATTTTCAGCCCAATCAACATCAGTATAAGCTCTGAGAACCAGAGGCGAAGAGGATGACAGATAGATCGATCTGGTGATAGTACCGCGCAAATATCTGAGAATACGCATAAGGGCACCATAATGCATTGATCGAGGAACCGAAACAAACTGACTAACAATACTGACGGCATGAGCTATGTCAAGTCTAGTAATGCAAAGATATACAAGCTGACCAACAATCTGTCTGTACCGAGTTGGGTCTGGAAGGAGCTCACAATCTATAGGACGAAGCTTCACATGAAGCTCAAGAGGAGTATCTGCACTGTGAGTATATGAGAGGGCAGCGCGCTCGAAAATTTCAGCCGTATACTTCTGTTGAGAGAGTAGAATCCCACGATCACTCTGTGCAATCTCGAGACCAAGGAAATAGCGAAGAGGGTCGAGATCTTTCATCTGAAACTGTCGACTGAGGTGATTCTTAACCAGAGTAATACCGGCAGAGTCATCGTCAGTGATAATCATGTCGTCAACATATAGAAGAAGGATAACTCAGCCCTGCGATGAGGATCGCACAAACATAGAGTGAGCTTGAAAGCTCTCAACAAAACTGGCTGCCAGAATAACGCTGCGAAAACGCTCAAACCAGACACGAGGAGCCTGTTTGAGACCATATATAGCCCATCAAAGACGACAGACATGCTGAGGAGGAGTGCTGAGACCTGGAGGTGGCTACATATAAACAACCTCAGATAAATCACCGTGAAGAAAAGCATTCTTCACGTCCATTAGAAAGAGAGGCCAGCGACAAACAACAGCAATAGTAAGAAGGGTGCGAACAGTAGTCATCTGAGCAACCGGAGCGAAGGTCTCCTCATAATCAATACCATACTCCTGTGTGAAACCTCTGGCAACAAGACGAGCCTTATGTCTTTCAATGAATCCATCAGGACGATGCTTGATCTTGAAGATCCATTTGTAATTGATAGGTGTAACGCCATCCGGAAGGGGAACAACATCACATGTCTGTGTCTGCTCAAATGCCTGAAACTCCTCAGTCATGGCCAGCTGCCACTCAGGGTACTCAACTACCTCTCGATCGAATCGGGGCTCACGATGGGCATGAATAGCGGTGGGATAAGCCTAAAACTGTGGAGAATAAGTACTCACGGATGCAAAACCAAATCGGTCAGGTGGTCCAAAGTTAAAACTGAAGCGGGCAGGTGGATAACGCTCACGCTGAGGGTAACGAGTCGATGGACAAAGATCCACATCAAAGAGAGATGCATCAACCGTGGAAGACAGAGCATCAGTGGAGTTATCAACGGGAGGAGTTGTAGGAGACACAAGAAAACTAGGAGGACCATGGGAATTGGCTGCAGGAGTGCTAAGAGGAGACGAAGAACTAGGGGATTAGCAGTAGGAGTGCTAAGAGGAGGCTCAGAGAGAGTGGAACTAGAAGTGGGCTCAAGCACAACAGGCGGCCCAAGAAGAGGTAGAGACTCAATAGCAGAGGCATGAACAGGAGAAGGCACAAGAGAAGAGGAGGCAGTGGGTGGAGAAGAAAAATAGGGAAGATACTCGACAAATGACACATGATGAGCGAGCAAAAAACGATCTCAAATAGGATCGTAACAGCGATATCCCTTGTGTTCGAAACTAATCCTCAAGAATACACACTTGACTGACCGAGTGGCCAACTTGATGCATTGATGAGAAGGGAGAAGCACGAAATAAGTGCATCCAAAAGTGTGGATCATTGTATTGTATTTATGGTTCAATTCCTTTATATACAAGTACACATAGGATTACACGTATAATACACTATGACATAACACATAATTTAACAGAATCAAACTGCACAATCAATTTGTTAGGTATATATTACACTCTTATTAGACCTGATCAGTTATTGGATAAAACATGAATTTTGAAGTATCACCAATATTTAATAAGAGAGTGAACATGCACCCAACAATTGATTGTACAGTTCCATTTATAAGATGTATAATTCGATTAAAAGTTGTGCAACTCGGTACTAAGCGACAGAGGTGACCTCCAAACTCATTGAATAATTACACCATACCGATTTGCGCGCGCATTAGTGGTCAGAATTAGAAGTGTCAGTCAGAAGCGGAATAGTCACTCTTTTTTGACACAAGAACGAATTATATATGTAGTGCTTTTTTAAGAGGACTGTGCATCAGTCATAGATTTCTCGTATTTTCTTTTAAAAAAATTCTAAGAAGATGATCTGATCCCCACCACAATCCGCAATGGACTTCTCTTCTTCTACAAATCCTCTATTTTTCAAAGCTTTGGCCCATGGTTTCCATAAGAAACTTGTAAGACCTCTAAATATCTCTTGTTTCTCTCAACAACTTGTATTTGGTGTTAATATGCTTAATATACGTTGCAAAATTTGTTAAAACCAGGAGGATATTTTAATGAGCAATTATTATGATGTTTTTTTTATTTTATATATGGATTGAATCTGTTGCAGTCAATTCCTCCAATATTTGTCAAGAAACACTTGGCCCATTTGAGTAGTAGCAAGAGTATAGCCACCATAAAGAGTCCCCTTGGAAGATCATGGAATGTATATGCTACTGTCAATGAGAAAGGCTGTTTTTTCGAAGGCGGTTGGCGCGTGTTTGTGCGGGATCATGATCTGCGTGTATCCGACTTCCTTGTGTTTGAGTACAAGGGGCGCCTAAATTTTAGTGTAAAATTGTTCAATGGCAGCGGATGCGAGAAAGAATACAAATCTGGGAGTAAAGTTGATGTGCCTCCCACAACTAGTCCAAATGGTATGACTCTCGATCTGATTGTGTTTGTTGGGACTTTTATTGTGTCTCATTGTTTGAACTTCGTCGGATTAATTATTCTGGTCAGGTTGTAGTAAACAAGGATCATCCGATAACGAGTGTAAAATACCGTCGAAGAAACGGACAACAGAGAGCACCCCACGAAGGAATGGCATAGAAACCAAGGCTATTTATCAACAAAATGGAAATTCATTCTTTGAGGCCACAATCAAGCTGTCCAACTTATCTTATTCCTACATGGTAAGGTTTTTATTTACATGAAACATGTATTGTGAATCAATGGAAATCTGAAGCAACCGTTAAGAGAATCTATGAGGACATTTTTATTGCACTGAGGAGTCCGTAGGTGGCTTAAGAAAGCAAGTTTAGATAAAACTGTTGCTTTGGATCTATCATCATTTATGTTGTCCTGAAAGATTTCATCTTTGGTGACTGCTGTGTGACCATATTTGTGAATGCAGCAAATACCATGCAAGTTTGCAGCTATGAATGGCTTCCGAGAAAAAGGAGAAATCATGGTGCGGGATCCTGGAGGGAGGGAATGGCAGTTGAAGATTTCTCATCGTGGTAAGCTGAAAAGAGAGACAAGTTTAAGCGGGGAGTGGCTCAATCTTGCTAAAGTTAATGGCCTTGAAGTAGGAGATGTTTGTGTTTTTGAATATAACCCCCATTTGGACATTATTTATGTCCGAATTGCCAAAAAAAATTCCATACTGAACTGTTGCAAGAAAGAAGCCGCTGAAGAATGCAGCACTGAAAACGAAATTGAAAAGCAGTTTCCTATTGGTATGTTTCTGTTTACATTTGATAAGTGTCTCAAAACTTGTCCATATGGTTTGAATGTGCCCGTCTATTGAAATTTTTTTCTGTCTTGTTATATTGAGCTCTGTAAGATTGATTTTTTTTGGTCAGGTTGTACTCGACAGGGATCATCCAATGATGAGTGTAAATTGAATTTGAGAACGACAGAGCACCTGCGAACAAGGAATGCTAAGAAAGTCAAAGATATTCATCACCGAGATGGAATTTCATTCTTTGAGGCTACAATAAATCTGACCAACATATCTCGTTCTTATATGGTAAATATTACTTGAAATATGTATTGTGAATCAAAAGAAAAACTGAAGTGATCAATGGGAGACTGTGTGTGTACAGCTAACCTTAGTTGCCTTGGGAAGTCCATATATGTTGTACTGATGCTTGACATGTATAATCGTTTATGCATTGTCATTTGTGTATGCTACTTGACTATTTTTGTGAATGCAGTGGATCCCTCGTAAGTTTGCAGATTTGAATTGCTTGCGAAATGGACAAGAAATCATGATGCGTGATCCAAATCGGAGGCTATGGAAGATGAATATTTGTCGTCATGGCAAAAAATACGAGAGAATTTTTAGTGGGGAGTGGCTCAATTTTGCACAAGTTAATGGCCTAGAAGTGGGGGATATATGTATCTTTGAATACAATCCCCATGGAGTGCACATTATGGATGTCCGCATTGTTAAAAAAAAGTCTGAATTGAACCATTGCAAGAAAGAAATGCCTCATTCAGCTCAAAGGAACACTGAAAATTACATAACTAAGAACAAAGCTGAAAAGCAGACTCCAGCTAGTATGTCTCTATTTGTAATTGTTGAGCTTTTTTGGGTGTTTAAAATCATACTCCATTTAAATAGTGTGCTGTGGCTCAGGCTGTTTGAAAAGACAAGCATCTTATGGAGAAAGTGAGGTCAAGTTAAAGAAACGGATGAAAATGTTTCATCAAGGAAGTGGATCGAAACAACATTTATCTTTCGAGATCTCCATGACACCCTACAATCTTGTTGATTCCTATCTGGTGAGACCTTACGAAGCAACACATTCAAGTAAATATTGTTTTCATTTTGTCGTGTACAATAGTTTAAATGTGCTCTTCAATTATTTTCCCCTCCTTTGGTGATACTACTAAACAAATTTTTATGAACAGTCTATTGCTGGGGAGTTCACAGAATCGAATGGACTTAAAGATGGATCCCAAATGACGCTCAGGGATCCAAAAGGAAGGTCATGGGAAGTCCAGATTAATCACAAGCTCAGAAACAAAAATTGGAGCCAGTTATTGGGGCAGTGGCATCAATTTGTGGTTGCTAATGGTTTGCAAACAGGAGACATTTGTGTCTTCAAACTCAGAGCCGATGGAGATGAGGACATTTTGGATGTCCTCATCTTAAAAGGACAATCTGTTAAAAAGAAATTCTCTCCAGTTCAGAATGGTTGTGAAGATTGCCTAACTCAGAGTGAAGCTAACGTGCTTTCTGGAAGCTTTTCAAATGGTGAGTTTTGGTGCTTAATGTAGTCGTCATCCATCTTGCTGAATTTTTTTTTTTATTTTAAAAATCTATTTGAATTAAATTGTTCAGGCACTATTACACAACAAGTCCCTAAAAGATCAAGAGAGATGGAACCCGAAAAAGAAGATACAATGTGTCCTCAAAGAAATGATACATCTGAAATGGATGATGCCCATGCAAAATGTGAATCCTCGTGGTTCACAGTCTCTATGAAGACATCCACTATTCAGGGGTCCTACATGGTGAGCTTCATTTGCTATTTATTCTTTAACTCCCCATTTGGTTCGCTATCTGGATGTAAAATAGTTATACGGGAGTAGAAGAGAATTAGATAGTTTTCTATTTGGTTGCTATTCTTTTCTTGGTATGAGTGAACTTTTGTCTTCTGTGTTTGCATTCTTAAAACATAGTTATGATGAAGCCTATGCTTCCCTTGTTTACTTGCTTATTCCCGAAACAAATGTGGGCTACATCTTTAAGACATTTAAATGTGATGTTTGCCAATGTGTATGTCTATGTATAGCAGTGAAGTAATGTGCATATGTGTGTCTACTGAGTACTCTCTTTGATTATCATTGGCGTGTTTCTCACATTTGTTTTCTTAGCGAATGCTTTCTGGTTATGTTGTGAATGCAGTATATCTCTACTGAGTTTGCAGCAGCAAATGGTTTCCAGAACAGAAACAAAATCACTCTGAGAGATCCCAGAGGGAGATTGTGGGAGATGCAGATTTTTAACTGCGTCTATAGGAAAGAAAGTCGTTTTAATGGGATGTGGCACCAGTTTGTGAGAGACAATGGATTGGAAGTTGGAGATACCTGTTTGCTCAAGCATGTTTCTGATGGAGAAGAAATTATGGATGTACGCATCATCAAAAACCAGCCTGATCCAAGTCCAAAGAGCACTAGAAACTGCAAAATTGAAGGTAAAATGGTTTAAGTGTTCTGCAAATAGTTCAAATGGTAAATTTTGTCCTTATGACGATAATTTCTTTTCTTGTTCTATCAAACTCCATTGAATTTATCATTTAGTGGTCTGTCATTAAGGTACCATTTGGAAATAGGTTTCAAAAGGAGTTTTCCACTTAATTGCTTTTGAAATTGGATTCCTAGGAAGCATATTCATTTGTTAGATTCAGAAAACTCCTTTTTTTACAGTTTTTTTTTCCTCTTTGGGACATTTGGAAACTTATTTAAATTAAATTTGATTCCTATAAATGAAGAAACATCCAAATGTATTTTCAAACGCTGCCTAATTTGGACTGATCATAGGTGAATTCTGATTTTGGGAGAGATTGTTCTGTTTAGAAATAGTTCTGAAAGGGTGTTTCCAGTTTAGAATCCTAGATATCAAATTTGATTCTTAAGGATGCACTTCCAGAATGAAAAAAAAAAAATTCTGCCATTAGTGTCTTGCTCATTTGGTTTAATGGAATGTATGAATGAGATGTATTTGAAAGTGAGTTTCACTTTTGGTCTTGCTTCATAGGTACTCTATATCCATCAACTGAACATACGAACACATCCAATCAAGGAAAACGGGATGAGAACTTTAAAGAAGTATTGCAGTCACCTGCATCTGAAGATGTACCTTCCTTGATCAGTGTTTATGAATTGTTGAATAACACTCCAGATATACCAAAGTACTCTCCTGAGTACTTTCATGCCATCTCGAAATTCACTAATGAAGCTCACCGTCAGGCATTTGTTTTGCTGGGGGATCCGGAGACAAGGGCTCTTTGGATCAGGCATGATTTTGGGTCCACTCATAATGCATAGTTATCTTGATTGACTATGGATGTATTTTGCATGGTTTTGTATGTTTTGATTTGCTGGAACTATGCGCGGTTGTTGTTGGTTGAACTGATGGGTGTAAAATGGTACGTGATTACTAATTATCTAATTTTACAAGATGTTTTTGGTGAATGGTTTATGGGTGGTTGTTGCATGCATGGCTTTGTATTATGTAATCTGGATGTAATTTGTAAACTCTATTTGACTGTAAACTCTCTTTCATCTTGTTAGAATAAAAGAAAAGAGAATTCTTGATGTTATATTAGAGGAGTCAAATGCTCTATTTATAGATACACAAAGGAAACCCTAAAATATCAGAATAGGAAACTAGGAAAACTAAGAAACTAATAATAACATAATAATTATAATAAAGATAAAATATTCTCCTAATAATTATTCTTTAACACCCCCTCTCAAACTCTGAAGGTTAAAACCCTTAGAGTTTGCACAAAAATGAGATGATGGTGGAAGTTGACGACAATAACGGGCGGCTTGTGGCGATTGGTGCAGACGGGCGCATCTCTTCGCTTCCGCTCTTTGAGTCAGTTGGAGTCGCTTCCGCCTGTTGAGTCAGACGGAGTCGCTCCCGCTCTTTAAGTCAGTCGGAGTCGCTCCCGCTCTTCGAGTCAGACAGAGTCGCTCCCGCTCTTTGAGTCAGTCGGAGTCGCTCCCGCTCGTTGAGTCAGACGGAGTCACTCCCGCTCGTTGAGTCAGTCGGAGTCGCTCCCGCTCTTCGAGTCAGACAGAGTCGCTCCCGCTCTTTGAGTCAGTCGGAGTCGCTCCCGCTCGTTGAGTCAGACGGAGTCGCTCCCGCTCGTTGAGTCAGACAGAGTACGGAGACGACGACGGCGCGAACAACGCGCAATCACAATGAAGATGACGACAGCGCAAAGAAGACGACGACGCGAACAATGGAGATGAAAACACAAACAGAAGAAAATATGGATATAAAAAATCTTCCCCCGCTCCGATTGAATACTCCTCAATCGGAGCGGGGAAGAAGAAGAATTTTTTTTTTTTTTGTGGATCTAGGGTTTTTGGGGTGGCTCTGATACCATGTTAGAATAAAAGAAAAGAGAATTCTTGATGTTATATTAGAGGAGTCAAATGCTCTATTTATAGATACACAAAGGAAACCCTAAAATATCAGAATAGGAAACTAGGAAAACTAAGAAACTAATAATAACATAATAATTATAATAAAGACAAAATATTCTCCTAATAATTATTCTTTAACACATCTTAAAGAGATCCTTTTTGAATCAGTGAATTCTATGCAGTTTTGTAAGATGGGGAGCTTGAAGTGATTATCCAAATGGGTTGCTGATTGATCAAATTTTTAATGTGCTGATGCCAAGAAATAATTCAGTATTTAAGATTTAATGGGTACCCATCATTTTTTGGGGGGATTCCTCCAAAGTTTATGCAAAAGCAGTCAATCAATGTGAAATCCAGCAGAAATAGAATTTACCATTGATGGGTAGTTTACTTAAGACACTGGGATATATTATGGAATAGGGACGAAATCCAATTAGGCTCCTTTTTCCAATTATATCCCAACCCCCGTTTGGATAGCGGAATTAAGTTATTCTGGATAGATAATTATACCAGTATAGATAACAAATCTACAAGAATAAAAGATTTTCTGTTTGGTTGTATTTTTTTTATTCTCATTGGAAAACGTAAGAATAAATGTTGAGTTGTTTGTTTGATAAAGAATAAAATATAAATAAAGTGTAAAAAAGTTGATTTGACATTTGATGTATAAGAGGTGTTGATAGGTGATTTGATGTGATAAAGTGTAAAAAATTGATTTGACATGTGGGCCCATGGGAATAGATGAGGTGAGTATAGCTTATCCTAGGGGTTGCTTAGAATTGTTATACTCTCTTATACTCGTTTAAACTGGCTTAGTAATACCAAGTTATACCCTTCAAACAAACAACTATTTTTCTTATCCATTCTTATATCACCTTTATACCGCCCTTATACTCCCTTATTCCGTTACACAAACAGGGGGCAAAAGAATTCCTTATTTTGGATTTATTCCAATACAGACAACAGTTGTTTTTTTTTGGAGGAACTAGTAGTGTTTGAAACACATTTGCATTTCCATTTTCTGCTTTTGAAGGAATCTTTTTTTTTGAGGGAAGCTTTTGAAGGAATCTTACTTAAATCCAATCATATTTTAACAATAGTTTTTTTATTGAAAAAAACACATGTTAATAGAAAAATATGAGCTTAAACAGTCAAAATTTTAAGAATCTAACAAAAACATGTTATTGTGAAAAAAAATTAATTGAAATTCTACATCAGTTTCGAAATGCTTAAACAATCGAAATTTCCTGTTAAACCTCTAAACTGTTCAAAAATTAATAAAAAATATCACACTTAATCAATCTTAGACTGAATACATTTTGATTTTATTCTAAAGCATATAATTAGCTAATCAAGTACACGTGAAAAAAAATGAAATGCATATTCTACACACTTTTTATGTTTTTTTTTAACATAATATATATAACAGCGTAGCATAGTATTATATGCTACTCATATTCCACATGAGATGATGTGGCGACTATGGAGGTGCCCAAATTCAACTGAGCCCAAAATTAATATGACCCATCAGAGGTAAGACCCGGCCCGGCCCGGCCCGCATATGAAGATCCCATGATCCCCCTTTCTGGATTTTTTTTTTCTAAAATCAATTTTTTTAATTAAGATAATATTACATACAGCTCTATTTTTCAGCACTAATTCCAGTTTGCATGTGTTTAGATTTTTTTTTATAAATAATACACTTCATGCATATGCTTTTATAAAAAAAATGAAGCATTTATTACAATGAATTGCATTGATACATCTATAGAAAATGTAAAAAAATTTATCAAAGTATATACTTTGTTAATGTGAGTATATGCGCCGTTAATTTTCTATTGACACATATGAGACTAGAATTGAAGTTGAAAAAATATTGTGTGTAGCATTTTTTTAAATAGGACCCATAGGTCATGTGGCCCACTTACATATGAAATTCCTAAAAAGAAATAGCTTACCACTAAAAAAAATATAAAAATAATTATATTTATGTTTTGACATTTTTTTGTTAATAATCGATTTCAAATTTGATATATCGTTTTAAAATATGATAATTATCTTTTAGAAATATTTAATGATATGTTTTATGTGAATGTCTTTATTTTATTTTATACATATTTATTTTTTAATCTATGCTATTGAAGTTAAAAAAACATAATAATATAACTTTAGAAAATATTTACAAGTCACACTAGGCCCCTTCTTTATAAATGTTATGCCCCGAAGCGGCCGTCCTCGGGACCATACCAATCATACAATATCAAACATCATACACAAGAAGCCAATAATAACTACAAATAAAAGACAACAATAACCAACAATGATCGAATAAGGTAACAAGACAACAAGGAAGCGATAACCAATTAAAAATGCGGAAGCATAAAATACAAATAAGTCTGTAAATCAAAAACATTATTACAGATCCGAATACACAATCACTGTCATGTGAGAGTCCAAGTCTAGTCAAAATATAACCACATGTGCGACACGCACGATTACTAGTATATAAACAAAAGAAATAAGATTGCTGACAGCCTCGCACTCACCAACCGAAAGGTGGAACACTTCACGCATGAACCACACCAAAGGGATGCTCCAGCTCCCATGCCAACCCAGTCCTTGGTGGATAAAACAATACACGAGGGGTGAGCTACAAGCTCAGTGAGTTGCAAGAATTCAAACTCTACAATAATAATATAATATTAGTGCATTTTTCCATCCAAGAAAAAGAAATATGGGAGAAACCCAACAGAGGTAAATGTCACGCGAAGAAGTACCTCACCTAACCCTCACCCTCGAATCGTAGGTAGGTCTGTCAACGGGTCAGGTCCAAACCCGACCCAACCTGACACGGACCCGATTACACATGTAATATACCTGACCCGATTTGGATCTAACCCGGTGGACCCGAACATACAAACGGGTCAGGTCCGAGATCACCCGACCCGACTCGTTGGACCCGATGTTGGTGTGTCGAATTCGTCAGGGGCTGAGAAATCCGATTCTCGGGGGCGTGGCGTGTGTGGGGGTTCTTCGGGGATTCGGATCCGGTGCGCGTCTTGGCAGGCTCGGCTGAATCGTCTCTCGGAAGGGTGGTGGGGTATCGTTCCAGGTCGAGGCGCCCGACAGCGGCTCAAGGGGATTTCGGTGTGTGTGATCGCCACCTGCTTTTTTGAAAAGCAAGAAAAGTTGGGTTGGATTTGGCGAAAAACTGGTAATCCTATTCTGCTTTGGAGCTTGGCTAAAGGAGTCTTGGGACAAATGGGTGCAAGTGGAGGGCGGCTAATGGGTTAGAGCCGTCGGGTAGGGGGCAGCTAGCTATGGTTAGCCGTTCAGGGTCTAGGTGGATTTGGGCAGGACTTCGGTAGGAAACTGGTTTTGGTTTAGGACTGAGGCTAAGCTAGGTTTAACCCGGATTTCTGGAGGGCGGAATGAGAGGGTGTTTTTGTGTAGGGAATGAATTTTTCTCTCACAAAAGGGACTCTCTTTCTCTCTCTCTAGGGATTTCTAGTAGTGGAAGGGGATGTGAACTATTGGTTGGAAAATGAGTGAATTGTCAATTGGAATTCTAGATGTTGTTTAAAGGCTTGGGACCTCCTCTATTTATAGTAAAAAAAGAGGCAGGGGAATGCCCATGGGGTAATAGAATGGCTTGATTAATAGTGTGTTTGATTAGACCCCTCATTAATTCTCTGGTTCTTCTGTCAGGGACCAGGTAAAGGGTGGCTAGTTGAAACTAGCGGCCCAGAATGGGGCGGCTACTTTCTGGTAGCCGCCCCCATCATGATCTGCCAAACGTCTCATCTCTGACAAGCGGTTGCTTGGGTCGGTTGCTTGGTTTGAATCGGCCAAGATGAGGCGGCTAAAGGCCACAATCCACCGCAATGATCAGCATTTAATGCTGCTTTATGTTCCATCCAGGGAAGCGGTTTGGGGTCGGCCAGGGGGGCGGCTAGTGTAAATTAGCCACCTGACATGGGGCGGCTAGTTAAGGTTAGCCGCCCCAGTCCAAGGTCTTAGGGTTTCTAGGGCTTTATGATTTCTAGGGTTTTGGGATTCTCTAGATGGGTTTGGACCAAGGGTTTAGGGTTTCCGGTTTTGTTTTCCTAAGTTCTGTTTTCCATTTGATGTCCAAATGTGGTTTGATTCTAAGTGTTACTTGAAGTATTTTCGTCCTTCTGGACGGTCAAAATTGGGGTATCTACAATTGTCCCTCATTGGACGGAGTCTTTGCGCGAAGCAGGAAAGACTTCGACCGATGATAAGGAAAGAGACCCCTATTTTGGCCGGCCCGACCTTCAAGGAGTTAAGACAACACGACCAATACTATTCAGGTAGTTGATTTAGACTGTCAGAGGCTAGGTCTTGACTAGAATTTTCAACCGAAAGGATGATCCAGGTGGAAGGCGGGACAAGTAAATGGTGAGTGATCCAACCCGCGGTCAGGGTTCTTAACTATCGTGCACGAAGCAGCTCAGCGTCAGTTTCCTCGTGCCTACCGTTCCCATGCTTGGGAAGCTCAGCAAAGAGGAGATATCGCCGACAGAAAGCAAGTAAAGTGTTTTGAGCTGGATGATTGGATCATCCGAAGGGAAAAAAAACTCTGGAAAAGAACCAGAACTGAAGAAATTCGAACTAAACGGTACTGGAAGTGTGGTAAAACTTCAGGAAAGTCTTGTTTGATCAAGTAGTGCTTGGAAATAAACCAATACATGACTGTTTGATATAGAAAAACTTTGGAACTAGGGCTGAAAAGAGGCTGGAAAGGGTTTTAAAGTAAAATTGGGAAAACAGGGTGGGATGGCTAGTTGAAACTAGCCGCCTGATAGGGGGCGGCTACTCGTGGGTAGCTGCCCCATTACTGGGCCCATTATAACCGAATAAAGTCCCTCTCTCTTCCCACTTTTCAAAAACAGTTTCTCTCCCTCTTCTTCTTCTTCTCTTCGGTTTCAAACCCAAAAACCTTGATTTCTTTGCCTTCTTTTCCTCCATTTCGACCTCAATCCTTTCTCTTCCTCTTAATTTTGAAACCCTAGGTTTGGGTTCTCTTTTTTTTTTCAAACCGAGAAAGATGACGAGGTCGAAGGCGATCGCTTTGAGGGGAAAATGACCACGGGTGGCTCGTGGAGAGCGTACCCCGAGCTCTTCGTCATCGGAGAGCGATAGGCCGGAAGTCGAGGCCGTGGGAGAGTCTATGGGTACGACGGAGGTGCCGTCGGTGGGCATCCGCGCGGGTGAGGTCAGGGGTACGCCTTCGAGGGCTGTCCCGGAGGTAGGGGGAAGTATGATAGGTTATACACGCAAGAGGAGGCGTGAGGATCGACCGGTGGCGGTCGAGGAGGTGGTTTCAGAGGTCGGCAGACCGATCGAGGGCGCAACCGAGGGGGTAGGGGCTGAGGGAGTTAGTGAGGATGTGAGGGCATCGTTGGATGTCATTGTTGGGATGATGGATAGGGTGACCATGGAGGCCAGGGCTGAGGAGGAGGAAAGAAGGGCTATGGGGGCCTTTGTGGAGTTTGTCTCTGGTGCGGAAAGGAAGGAGGGGATTGGAGATGTTAGGGACAAGGCCAGGGAGGCCGAGGATGCAGGCACTGGGGCCATAGAGGCCGATGTTGGTGCTGAGGCTGAGGCCTAGGAGGCCGCGTTTGAGGAGGATGAGGAGCAAGGGGACGACGACGGGATGGACGATCTCGACGAGGCCGAGGTGGACGTTCCCTGGTCCACACGAGCCATGGTAATTCCTTGACCCTTTTACTCTAGCTTTTTATTTGGTATATATGCATGTCTTTTGGTGGTATGAATAGGTGACTAGTGTATAATACTTGTATATGCGTGTTTTTTAATAGACATGCTTGTGTATAAGTTAATCACGGTGGGATAGTAAGCATGCGAACGGGTATGGGTTGTAGAAAGAAAAGGGGATAATTTTTCATACGCACAACCATGTTTGTTATATGTATATAAAGGAAAGGAAAGAGAACGGCTTGGTATGCTTGCATGCGATGGTTTTGTATGTATATAATCTTCGAAGTATATTTTTATACGTATTTGACCATGGTGGAGTAAGAGGAAGTATAAGAGGGAGTATATGCATGCATTTTTATGGGTCTAAGTTCCTTCATATGCTTGGTTGAGTTCGTGGAAAGTATATATAAGCATGATAAGCGGTATTTTGAAAAGGAAATATGCGAGTAATGACCACGGTGGGATAAGAGGGTAAAGCATGTGATCTTATAGGCAGGTTTTGCAAATAAAGGAGGGTAAATTCTCGTATGAAGTCTCATATTTCATGCTCTTTTTAGTATGCGGAGGTTCATTTTGCTAAGCATGGTCCTTTCGTTTGTTTATAGCGACCGAACCGTATTCGGGCCTTGTGGCATGGGATGAAGAGGTGGTACGCCGCCTTGGGCCAGGAGGAGAGGAGCTTGGTAAATGGGGCGGGCTTCTGTTCCTTCTTCCTGATCAAGCCATTCCACGTCCACCGTCCTTATGTGGAGGCTTTGACGGAGAGGTGAGATCTGGAGAGTTGCACTTTCATTCTCCCCACCGGCGCTGTTATGCCGACCCTCGAAGACGTTCATCGAATCACCAGTCTTCCGGTGTCAGGGGAGGCGGTGATCGCGGCCACTGATTACAAGGCGCTCTTCCAGGAGTTGATTGGAGAGTGGGAGTTAGTGGAGCACGAGTGAACGCTGAACCGGATCCCATTGGGGTGGCTATCAGGGCAGTATGGCCTTGGTTCCTTCACAGAGCGCCAGAAGGGTGAAGCTGCAGCTAGTTTCGAGAGGAGACAGGCGATGATCGAGGCGAGAGAGGCGACCGCGTGTCCCCAGAGGGCACGGAGGGAGCTGAGGGCATTCTTCCTTTACTTCTTCGGCCGGGTCCTTTTCTCAACGGCCTCCAACAAGGTTTCCTCCCATTCCTTGTTGCTGATGCGGGATTTGGAGGGCATGGGACGTTATGCCTGGGAATCCGCAAAGCTTGCCCACCTTTTTACGGAGCTCTCGAAGAAGGTGAAGCGGGCCGGGGGTAAGAACCTCGGCGGTTTTGCTCCCTTCCTCCAGGTATGTGTAAGTAGAGAGTGTTAACCTGTTGGTTTAACGTGCTTGACTTTGACAGCTTCTATTTCGTCTGGCATGTCTTTGGGTACGAGCATTTCGCAATTGATCGCCCGACTCCGGCGCCCTTCGATCGTGCCCTCCCTTGGGCTATGAGGTGGGCACCCCGGGGGTCTTCGCGCTTGTATCGCCTCGCCCAATTCTGAGAGGCCTTCCGGTCTTGACAGAGGAAGAGGTATATGTTCTTTCGAGTTTCTTTTGAGTCTCTTTGGCTTGTATTTGATTTTATTTTGACTAAGCGCTCTTCCTATCTTTTGATGCTTTATAGATGACGCGGAGGCCCTATACGGAGGAGGAGGTTCCCGAGGAGTTGTCACGGGATGTCTGGCTGACCTACTTCAATGAGGTCGTGTTTTATGTGATCAGCCGGGTCGTCCGCCAGCTTAGATACCACCAGTGGGTGCCTGATCCTCTGCTGAAGTGCCTTTCGATCCCTGTGGCCGGGATTCCTCGGGATACAAACCTCCTGAGGAACTATGTGACGTATGTGGCGGGATGGATGAGCAGGGGAACTTTGGTGGAGCACCGTCCTGAGGTGACCTCGAACGAGGACTACCTGGCTTGGTATCGTCAGGAATACGCTGACATCCTTGGGACGATGGAGGAGGAGATTCCGGATGCCTACGTAAGTTTAGAAACCCCTTTTCTTTCTCGTTCTCTTCTTGTTTGAATATTTCTGAGTGCTGTCGCTTTTGCAGGTTGAGTTGAATGAGATGGAGAAGAGGCTTAAGACTGCCAATGAGCACCTCCGAGCACGTGGTGGGCAAGTGGAGCACTTGAGGGCTCAGAGATGTAGGTTACAGGACCAGGTTCGGGTCCTTGAGGCTCAGGTGGATGCCTTGTCGAGGGCGAGAGCTGTTGGTGCCTCTTCGTCCTCCGCTCCCCCTCCTTCCATGGTTTCCGAGCGAGAGCTCGAGTTGACGAGGGAGTTAGATTCGGCCCGGAGCGAGTTGGCGGCCACACGGATGGAGCTTGGCCAGGCGAGAGGCAGGGCTTCACGGGCTGAGGAGGAGATAGACCGGCTGAGGTCCATAATGGCAGTAAGAGAGGAGGAGTTCATCACCCTGGGCCGTGAGAGGGACTCCCTCCAAACGAGGGTGTCGGACTTGGAGGCTTCGGTGGGCGTTCCCGGGGGTTTGATGGGGGATTTGCTTTGTTCTCTCCAGGCGGCCGGGGATAGAGATCGAGAGGCGCTTTAATCGAGTGAGGACAGGCTCCGGGCTGCTGAGGCGAGATCACGGGAGCTCGAGGAGAAGTTAAGAGCGGTGGAGACGCGTCTTCGAGGGAAGTTGGAACGTAGAGATAGAGATATTCAACAAGTCCTCCTCTGGGAAGCCACCATGTGAGGAAAGTTGGTTGGTGGAGGGGTTATGACTGAGGCGGACCTCGACCTCCTCCCTCTCGAGCCTGAGCATTCTATTTCGGCTTCCTTGGCTACCGGAGCCACCTTCAGTCGCGCTTCTCGCCCCTCAGCGTCTAGGAGTCGTGGGATATATGCGAGGGCCGCATCTTCAGTTTGAAAGACTCTTACCGCTCCTGATGCTCCAGAGGTCCAGTCTTCTCATCAGCCATCGCTCCCTTCCCAGCCAAGTCAGGATGTTCCTCCTACTCAGCCTCTCGGGGATAACGATACGCTGAGGTATAGCTTTTGGTGTCTTGGTTTTGGGATAGAAGAATAGTATATATGCAAGGAATTCATGCTTTTCTTGTTTTCTTTTTTACTCAGGTGACATTTCGGTGATGCACGGCTCAAGACATTCGGAGTTTGGAGTATTTGAGGATTTATCTTTTCTTTCTCTCTTTTGGAATTCCCTTTTTATGCAATTTTAAGCTTTGAAAACAATTTATATTTATGGTCTTGGTGGAACAATTTTATAATTTATTTTGCATGCATGGTTTGGTTTAGTTTGTATGGATGTTTTGGTATTTTTCAAAGGGGTTTCTTTTTGTTTTGGAAAAGGTATATTGCGTGGACGAATGAACTTGGTGTTTATAAGTTTTTATTCATGGATGGATGTAGGATTCTAACATAAATACGAGTTTATCTTGAGAGTCTTATTATTCTATCATCAGGTACTAAACGCTGGAAATTGCAGGAAGAAAGAATAATAGTTCTCAAGTATTGAAAGCTTTTTATGCATGGAATTTCTTCAGATAAAGTGCATTCCACGAACCTGAAACCTCGACTCCTTCGGCATCTATCAAGCGGTAGGCATTCCCGGAATAGGCATGGTTGATCACATAGGGTCTCTCCCATGTGGGTTGCAGCTTCCCTTTTGGGTGAGACTGTCTTGATGGCATGATTTGTTTAAGTACTAACTCCCTGATTTTAAATTTTCTTTCTATTACCTTCTTTTCAAATGCCCTTGCCACCCTTCTTTGGTAGGCCTGGGCATGGTATGCCGCTCTTAATCTTTTCTCGTTTGTCTCCCTTTTTTGGCATTTATGTTTTTGAAAGCGTGGAAACAGATATATACATATGGTTTTGAAAAAGGGTACGAGTTGGTAAATAGAATTTTTAGAAAAAAAAGAGAATGGAGATGAAGTTTGGAACACGATTTTGTTTCAGAAGGAAAGCATGGAAAGATGGTTTGTAAAACATTTTTTTTTAAAGGAAGTATGGAAAGACAATTTGTAAAACATTTTGTTTTAAAGGAAGTATGGAAAGACAGTTTGTAAAACATTTTGTTTTAAAGGAAGCATGGAAAGATAGTTTGTGAAACATTTTTATTTTTAAAGGAAGCATGGAAAGATAGTTTGTGAAACATTTTTGTTTTTAAAGGAAGCATCGAAAGATAGTTTGTAAAACATTTTGTTTTAAAGGAAGCATGGAAAGATAGCTTGTATAACATTTTATTTTAAAGGAAGCATGGAAAGATAGTTTGTGAAACATTTTTGAAGTGATGAATGACTATTTTCGTTTTGAGTTTTTGTGAATTTTTTGGAAAGCTTCGAAACAAATATGTACAGGGTGATGAAAGCGAAAGCTGTTAAATAAATATTTTGATTTTCTTGATTTTGTTGTTTCTGGTTTGTTAAAAAGCAGAAAACAAATATGTATAGGGTTTAAGTTCAGAGTGAAAGCCGAAAAATAAATATTTTGGTTTTTTTAGGTTTTTAAGAAAGCTGTAAATAAATATTTACAAGATTTTGCTAACTAGAAAGCTGATTAAGCAAATATTTTGGTTTTGGGGATTTTTTTGAAAGCCTGAAAATGAATATGTACAGGTTGATGAAAGCGGGGGCTTACCCGGGGGGATCGGTCCCTGGTTTACAGACGGATGCCGCCTCTTTGCGTCGACTTATCTTTGATGGTCGACAGATGTCCGGTGGCGGTCCTTTATTTTCGGATTCCTCTTCCTTAAGCCTCTTCAGGGGTCTCCCTTGCTGAAGTAGTTCTTTATCAGTGGAACCTGGTTGCCAACATGCGAGCACCTCTAACCGGATGCGCATGGCACAGACACTCCAATTTTGGACCCGTGCCCTGTTGGAATGTGCTTCTCCCCAAATAGATATCACTCCCCCGCGGTACGGGAAGCGAAGTCATTGGTGTCGAGTGGAAGAGACGGTTTCGATGTTGTTGAGCCATGTCCACCTGACAATTAGAGTGTGGGGTGATCGAATGTTCATTACCATGCAGTTGACGATAGTGGAGACCAGGCCGATTTTTAGTGGGAGCGTGTCCAGTCCACAAGCTTTCTTGCGCGTGCTGTTGAAGGCGTAAATAAATTCATCCGAGGGTTCTAGCCTAGGGACCCTGCCTTCTAGCTTCTGGTAGGCGGAATATGTGAGAACATTAGTTTCTGCTCCTGTATCGATGAGAATATGCCTGAATTCTCTTCCTCTGAGTATGGCAGTGATTGCGAGGGGTGCAGAGCGTGCTCCGGCTTTTGCGACTTCATGGGGGAGGAAGGTGATCGGGTTGGGCTCCGCGTGATTATTCACTGAATTCATGGTCCTGACCGTTTCTTCCGAGGGGCAGTCGCTGTTATAAGGGGACCCAGGTGGGCTACCACCTTCATTCTCGTCTCCCGGGCGTAGGGCTAGTGTAAACATGTTGTGTATTGCCCAGTTGTTCTCGTTCTCGTACTGGAGGCTTGCTTCTCCCCAGATTGTGAGCACATGGCTCATGAATGGCAGCCGGAGGCATTGGTGCTAGGGGGAGCAGATGGCCTAGATGATGTCCAGCCATGGTCGTCCTAGCATCAGAGGGTACCGGGTGTCAATGTCGGTCACGAAGCATGTCACCTCGCAGATCAAGGGGCTGACGGATAGCTCGAATATTCCGGGGCCGCGGAGAGTCTTCCCGGTGCGGTTGAAAACCTGAATAGCAGAGTGGGCCGGTTGGACGGGAGGACGGCCTAGTCCAGGTATCTTCTGGTACGTGGAGCATGTCATTATGTTCATCCCTGACCCCGGGTCCACGAAGACGTTGTTTAGCCACAACATCTGAAGTCGTCCGCGGATGTGTAGGGGGTAGACTCGCAGTCTAGAGTCCGGGAGGTCTTTGTCAGTGAACGATATGGTCATTGGGCGGCGGGGGCCATCGACAGTGTCAGTACTCTTGGAGGACCCATTGTCGCCTTGATGCAGATCATCCGACGTACATTTCCCTCCCTCGGGTCCCTCGCTTGCTCCTACGGGAATCTCCTCAAAGGGCTCCTCCTCTTCGTCTTCTCCCGGGTTTTCTAGTCCACTTTCATCGGACTCAATGTTGATGACTGCAGGCAGGGCGAGAACTGCGTGTTCTTCTTCGCCATAGAGTATGGCAAGATCATGGTTGTTGAGGTTCAGCTGGAAGGGCTCGTTCTGCCCCTCCTCCTCAGATCCCTCGGACAGACTGTCAGAAGTGGCATCTTCCGAGCTGCTTGGTTCTAGAGATGGTTGCCTCCCTCTCCTAACCATGTTTACTGCGTGGGTTCCAGATATGAAAGCTTGGTCGTGCCCTGACAATGGGTTAGTGAATATGCCAAGTGGCTTTGAAGCTTGAGAATTGCCCAGGCTTAAGTGGCTTTTGATCATAACCCAGTCAAGGCACCTGTCATCATTCAAATCATAAACAAAGTCCCAGAAAACAATGCATTGTTCTAAGGTGTGACCATGCTGGTGGTGATATTGACAGTAACGTGCCGTGCTGGTTCCGGGTAGTAGAGGCGTGGCGGCGGGGAGGGAGATGCTGTTGGTGTCTTTTAGTACCTAAAAATCCTGGTGAGTGTTTCTGGGAGGGGGGGGGGGAGGTAAGAATCCCTCTTTCCCATCCGTCTTTGATCATAGGATGTTGGAGGGGAGACCTTATTATAAGCACTTTGTATATGTTGCCTAGGATTTAGGTTTTGGTTCCTTAGGAAAGTGGAATAGAAAGGGGTCCTAGGATGGCCTTGTCTTGAAATTACGGGGCTTTGGACTGGGGAATCTTGGATTACCGGGTTCTTTTGTGTCAGCACGGGAACTGGTACTGATCGAGTAGTGAAATTTTAGTTGGTTGGTCGAGGCGGCGCATACCCGGATGAACCGAACGTGTACTGTCTCGGAGCCGTTTCTTGATCAGGAACTCGTGCTCCATTCGGGTAGAGTGCCAAAACTTATATAATCCCCTCTGCCGTGGGGGTTTGCGCACTACGTGGCGGTTGTCCAACCCTATGGCTGATAGGTGGGGATGGGGTTTGGATGACTAGGGTGGCACAACGGGAAATCCTGTTGTGGCGGTCAATTTGGAGCTGGTACGTGGTGCAGTCTCCGTATGAAAGGCTTGTACGAAGTTCTGGACTCAGACTTTGCAACATCATGTCAATTTCATGACATTCCATGAGTTGTAGGCTGGTTCGGTGGACGAGTGTGCGCCACCGAGACATGTACTGTTCAAATTCCTCCCTAGGCCTCGTTCGTTCTGCGGTTAGGTCTGAAATAGAGGGGGTCCTAACACTCTGGTAACCGTAGCGGCTTGAAAACTTCTCGCTTACAGCTGAGAAGTTTGAAAACTTCTCGCTTATGGTGAGGGTGGAGAACCATTGTAGTGCTTCTCCTTCCAGTGATTTTTGGAATAGAAACACTAACAAGGGCTGGTTATCTAGAAAAGGGTGGGCATCTAGACGGGGCGGCCAAAGGCCACAATCCGTCGCAATGATCAGCATTTAGTGCTGCTTTATGTCCCATCCAGGGAAGCGATTTGGGGTCGGTCAGTGGGGCGGCTAGTGTAAACTAGCCACCTGATATGGGGCAGCTAGTTAAGGTTAGCCGCCTCAGTCAAGGGTCTTAGGGTTTCTAGGGCTTTAGGATTTCTAGGGTTTTGGGATTCTTTAGATGGGTTTAGGGTTGGGACTAAGTTTTTAGGGTTTGGACCAAGGGTTTAGGGTTTCTGGTTTTGTTTTCCTAAGCTCCGTTTTCCATTTGATGTCCAAATGTGATTTGATTCTAAGTGTTACTTGAAGTATTTTCATCTTTCTGGATGGTCAAAATTGGGTATCTACACCCAAGACCCGACTATTTTTTATATATGCTTACATGTTATTAGGCCATTAATATTAGTTAATTTATAATTTTGTTTCTTATTTATCAAGTTATAAAGCCCATACTCCATAGTCTTGACTCATTTTTGTATCCATAAGCAAGCCCATTCATCAAGTTATACACTTATACCCAAATATGAATGACCTAATTTTATTTTTTATACTCTCTAACTCTGCCAGACTACCGACCTAGCTGCCTTCACCAGTGACCAATCCACCTTCATGTCTTCTCCACTCCACCAAATCTTCATCTCTGTCGATTGTCGATTCCACTCTCTATCTCATCTCCACTCTCCATCTCATCTCCACAACTCCACCTCTGTCGATCTTGCCGTCTCCATCTCCGCCAATCTCCGCCATCCAACTCGTCTCCATCTCCACCGACATATACGGATATACCACACCAACATGATGTGCCTCATATTTTCCATCTTCTTCAAACTTTCTTCAAACATAACATTCTTCCTCATATAAAATGGAACTTTGTTTCCTCTACCATGCTTCATATATAGTTTCTACATATGGAAACAACAATGTCATTTGATTTCTCCTTCTCTATATTGCTTTAACAATAAGAACAGGACTGGATGGTGAGGTGAGGGTTGTAGATTGAGCAGATTTCAATTCATTTCGGGTCCGGGTCCATAATCTCAAGGACCCGCTGGGTCTTGGGTTAGACCCGGGTCCGGCGGGTCTTGTCACGGGTCGGATCTAGGTCCACCCCGGCCTGGATCCGACCCGTTGACAAGCCTACCCGAAGGGGAACTCTTATGACTCTTGGGAAAGAATTGTACAGTTAACCATAACGCATAGCATTATTGGATAACATAGTATTACAAGTCAATCTGCATCAAAGTATAACTACACTCATATCATCCTGCAGATGTATTATACTTTGAGCATTCCCAATGAATAAAAATGTCAGTGACAACATGGCCCCAACTTACCCTCACCCTCACTTCTAGGGGTGACATGGGACTATTGGAAACAGAAATCAACTCGCTAACTCCCTTAACCTTTCGATAGCCCTCTCCCGGATTGCCCTCTTTCTGGCAACCATCCATGGTAGGTCCGATGCTAAAACAGTATCGAAATACACATTGGGCATCTTAATGTGGCGGCACAATCCAGGATAGCCCCAACATTAGGTAGCTTCAACACGGATATGAGGTAGGGGAGAAGCATTCCACGCTCATAATATGATCCTTACAGATCAACTATTATACAATATCATCAAGTAGCCCTCTCCCAAGTAGCCCTCTTCCTAATAGCCTTTCAGGATAGGTACAAAATCACAAGAGTGTTGAAATACACATTGAACATCTTATCATGTGGTGGCACAATCCAGGATAGCTGTAACACTGGATAGCTTCGACGCACGATGATATGGGGAGAAAACACTCGATGCTCTCAATACGATCATCAAGGATCAACTACTATCGGTTAGCAAATATCGATGCTAATGAATTCTCTTGAATTCCCATAGAGATGCATCGCATGTATGTATGACAGATACAATTACAAGTCCATCATACTCAATAATATTGTATGAAACAAATATAACATGAGAAATTCTATCACATAAGAGGTACATGAACCATGTCCAAATAAGAAAGCAGTTAAGAATTGACTATGCATAATTAAGTCCTAAATCATTCACACAGTTCTACAATATGCACAAGATAAGAGTGGAACTCAAACCAATGAGACATCAAGTGTATACATATATACACACACTAAGGAAAATCATAAGGTACATTAGGGGATATGCTCAACCAAGGATTAACTAGCGAGTTAATAAAAGTTATCTATGCATGGAATAGTTAATATGACATATGACAACTAAATAGACTATGAATAGCCTAGACTACACGGATGAACACGAAAGCAATTAATTTAACACACACGAGGTATAGCTCACTAAATGCTTCAAACAATTCACATAGAATGAGGTAAAAACAACATAAAAGCATAAACTAGCAAGCATTCTGCATTACATCCACGATCACCAATTAAAGGGATGTAAGAGCAAATTTGTGTACAAGCAAGTGCATGCCAAATAACACTCATGCGAACTAAAAATTTAAGTAGGAACCATCTCTACTACTCAGTTCGATAAAGTGAGAGTCTCATCATCTCATGAAAATACCTACAGCCTTGCCCCAACATCTATGGCAGCAACAACGTAACATCACTACACACTCAATTCCACAACAAGACCCAATAAGTAAACACCCAATGCTTTGCATTAATCGATTATCATCTCTTACTCACATATATAAGTCATATGACATCTTAACATATGCTTACTAGTAAGCTAATACAAATGCCCTAGCAAGGGCTAGGCATAGAAATCTATGGATCAACTAATGATTAACAACGCTAAATATTTACTAACATAGAAGTAATATTACAAATGATTACTTAAGGCATTTCACACTTCATAATTCATGATATATCATATACATGATCATGCTAGCAAGTAGTGTATAAAAATATGAGTTATTATACAAGTATCACATGCAACTGGATATTTGGACATGTGCTTAATATTTAACATGCCTAATTTACAATGAGAGTATAGTCTAACCCGAATCCTTAAGTAAATTTATATAACAGCAAGAAAACTAGTACAAGGCACACCATTCAAACATGTAATGCTAGGGAAGAAATGATGCATGCATAAACTCACTACAATAGCTAATGACTCCTTAAATATTTAACCATAAGTTAAAAGATCAAAGAAGAGAAATCCAATGATTGGCATTTATATATAGATACATATATGGCTCGTAAAACTAAACAATTCAATCAATACCAATCGCAAAAGAATTAACTACTAAGCAACCACTTATTCAAGGAAACTATTGCATCTCATAGATTAGATCGCAACATATGAAGGGGGGCTAAGACATGCTCGGTAAAGTTCAAAGGACCTACCCTAATAACATGAACAATAACTATCAATGCATATCAATTTTCGGAGGGTACGAATCATACACCCATACCGTAAGCATGCAATTCGTGACTAATCGCGTGCATGTACACTCATCTCCCCTGGTTCATATGAATATAAATTCTCCACGTGCAACAATAAAAATTATATAACTATGCATCAAGTTTTACAATACTAATGAATTGGTCGAACCACTCACTAGTACTTAGATCGTCGCTCGTCTGGTCAATGAGATCTGCAAGACACAACCAATAATGCTCAATTAAAATATGAAGCCCCTGACACATATACAAGCCTACTTCATGAAGACACAACTTCTGATATTGCCCACGCCATACATAATAATTCTGACACACAATTATGCAAAACTGGTACATCTACTGCAACCAGCCCTAAACTTTGATCTCCACAGCACCAAATACACATCCAAAAATTCTGAAATAAATCACACACATTCTCTGACATGTTGGAATCACAATCTGTGAAGATATCATAACCTGATTTAGCTTCTACATGCCCAAAATAAAATGTTTTCAGAAACTGGTCATTTTCCATGCGAATCTAGGCAGTTCTTACAATTCAGCTTATAACTTACAATACAGGTAATATTATGACACTAAATTTCATATATACGCATATAGCATCTAGACACATAGATAATCATATTACATGAAGAGATAATGCTCATAATATGCTTCTAGGTACTAGTTTCACAAAGGTCTTTACAAGACAGAGATTCAGGAAGAAAACTGTGAGAATAGCAGGTGACAAGAATAATTGAGACCATCTCAGAATCCCACAAAATTTGATATGCTGAATTATTTTGTGGAGATATTTAATTTTGCTAGATTTTATCATTAAAACCATTAAATAAGCAAATTTATCATTTATGACAATAATTTGCATAGGTGTTTTTCTTTCCACAAATATCAGAATTATTTGTCATTGTTTTTTATTGATTTGTGGGATCTTAGAACAATTAGCTATTATATTTATTTAATATTTTTTACTTTTAGTAAGTTTGTAATTAGGTTTAATGAGGTTTCTCATTGGTCTTTATTGAGTCTATATAATAAAGAGTTGTAGCCTAATGACACATTCAACTTTTATCTATCAATAATATTGAATTATTTTAATTTTTCTTCACTTTGAGAGAGGTTGTCTAAGATCTTGACGTAGATCAGATCTTTTATCGTTCTTCTGCTGCATTAGGTGGTATCAGAGCGAGGATTCGCCTGGCTCAATGGCACATGACGACGTAGAGAACAACCACCCTATTGACAGTATCGTAGGGTGCAGGAGCTGTGTTGAAAGTTACAAGATGGACAACAACAGCATCAACAACAATTTCTTGACGTTCAACGAGAACTGCAGGAGATTTGGTGTAAATCTTCACACCGACATCAGACGATCTAAAAAGGATTGGGTGCGAACCGAGGGATTCACCCAAAGCCAACCTATTGTCCACAACGTTGCCCGACGACCTCTTCATTTTCAATTTGACAATGAGGATGATTCGGATGACGACATTAATGGAATAAACGACTATCATCCGAGGTGGCAACAACAAGAGAGTAGTGATTATCGATTGAAGGCGGATATCTCCTTCTTCAATGGTAATCTGCACATAGAGGATTTTCTCGACTGGATCTCTGAGGTCGAGCGTTTCTTCAAGATGATGGAGGTCCCCGAGGAGAGAATTGTTAAGTTGGTGGCCTTTCGTTTGAAGAGCAGTGCCGCCGTTTGGTGGGACAACCTTCAAAGGACCAGACAACGCCAAGGAAAGACTCCTATTCGTACGTGAAGGAGGATGAAACAACTCCTCATGGGTTGATTCCTTCCACCAGACTACGAGCAGTACCTGTTCCAACTGTACCAAAACTGCCATCAAGGTAATCAATCCGTTTCTGATTACACTACTGAATTTTTTAGACTATCGGATCTGAATAATATTGCGGAGATTGAATCACTACGGGTGGCCCGATACCTTAACGGGTTGATGCCATCTATTCGAGATCAAATTGGTTTACAAGTAGTGTGGAGCGTAGACGAGGCCCACAATATGGCGTTAAAAGCAGAATTAATGGATCAATGAACAAGATGTTCCTCAATCTTCCCCCAACACCTGTTTTTGCTGCAGAAAGCCAGGACATGGCTCCAACGAATGTCCTGATCGAAGGTCGGTGAACCTCGTGGAGGACGATGATAACAGTGTCATGGGGAATGACTCAACTGACGATGATGATCTATATCATGGTGCCGAGTTCGCAGAAGAAGAAGGGGAGCGAGTCAACCTCCTCATACATCGAGTGTTGTACTCGCCAAAGGAGGAGTTCTCCAATCAGCGCCATAGTATCTTCCGATCTTGTTGCACAATCAACAAGAAAGTCTGTGATTTAATTGTGGATAGTGGGAGCTTCAAAAACTTTGTTTCAAGAAAACTGGTGGACCACTTAAAGCTACCAACAGAGATACATTATGCGCCTTACTCTCTATAGGTTGGATAAAAGAAGGTCCGTCCGTGGAAGTGGAGCCCCTTGAAGCTGTTGATGGAGCCGGCGGGGAGCTTTCGGAACCAAGTCAAGGTCTGCACCCGAGACTTTGTGGAAAGACCTTGCACAGCAGCGTGGCATCCCCTGCATCCAGGGACATGAGTTGCTGGTAATGAAAAATATGTTCGGTGGGATCAGATTTCCTTTCGAACAATTTGAATTTCGGAGGGGTAAACTTATCTGGTTTGGGGGCGCGGACAATCTCATCAACGAAAGGGGAATTGTTGATCAGGTGCGTTGTCTGCATGACGATGTCGGCCGGCGTGCGGGGTTTCATGTTGTGTAGGATACGATGGTCGACCTCCCTCATCATGTTGTTCTGCCTATCAAGCCACACGTGATCTTCTTCCCGCAGACGTTTGGAAGGTGCGGCGGCATTGGATGAGACGGCCGGTTGCTCGGGGTGCACTTCCCTCGGGACATGCCCATTTATTTGCTAAAAGTTTATAAGGTACCTATCTCTATCGGTAAATACTATAGAGAAGAGGTGCTTTGCAACATGGTAGCCTTGTATTATTTGGTAGACCCTGGCAATACGACGTTGACATCACCTATCGAGGCCGTGACAACACTTATATATTCGTCTGGAAAACACACAAGATCACAATGTTCCCCTTAGAACAACAACCGGTCTCCAAGGCTCCAAAGGCTGAAGGAAAATCTTTGTTAATCAGTCCTACATCCAAGGTGACATACTACATCAAATATCGACCTCCTAATCTATCAAATTCTTTTCAATTGAATTCGCGGTCGAGTTTTTCTCAAATGGAGAAGACTGATGTAGGATGGACAATCGATATGTTATTGGAGCGATCAGACCATCAAAAGAGATTCAGGAAGAAAGCTATGAGAATAGCAGATGACAAGAATAATTGAGACTATCTTAGAATCCCACGAAATTTGATATGCTGAATTATTTTGTGGACAAATATTGTCTTAAGGAAAGTGACGCAGTAACGCGACTCAAAGGGCTATTGAAGTCTCGGTCATCTTCCTCAACAGAATGGTCATCTAAGAATTGATGAAAATACTTCTATTCGGGGTTCTTTTCAATAAGACTCTCCTATCTTTATTTTAAAAAAATAAAATAATTATTGATGAAATAGTAGCATGTTTGCTCTTTCATTAGGTTGACTTTCTATTATTTATACCTTGATGATCTTACATATGGACTTGTGATTTAACAAGAGATGGTCCTTTCCATTTTCAGTTTTGGAAATAGCCAATCCTGTGATTTCTCATAATATCTTCATTTGAGGGTTCATGTTGAAGATAGTGGTGAAAGATATTATTTGGATAGATGTAATCTTAGGTTTTAATCCTTTCTTCCTACGTTGCTCAGGTACTTCAAAATGGCTCATGGACCCATGATGTATTTGTTGGAATTTTTGTGCGTGACAAACAAATATTAGGCTGAACACAAATTCTTATAATTATCACATCAAAAATATAAACGTCAAATATATATGAAATCATGCATTCTCTACAATATATAATAAAAACATGAAATAAAAAAGTAAGGGATTAGAAAAGTGTATCCGAAAATATGGAAGCGAGTGAAGACACTCTGTCCTCGGTGAATAAGGCTCCCTCACGCACAGAGTTGAATGACTCTCTTACCACTGAGAGATACGACCACAATAGGTTTTATTCTTCCGGAGTGCGAGCTACGGAAGAACCACGATGAACAGATTGTGATCATTTCAGACGCCCAAATCAAGGAAGAGAATAGCTAGAAAAATGATAGGATAGTGTATCGACACATCCTCTCACTAGTTTGTAGTTTGTGGAAGAAATGGGAATCACAAGAGGTTCAACCACTCACTGTGGTTGGAGATTTAATCTCTCACTGATATGCTAATTTGATGGTGGAACATTTCTTTTTTTTTTTTTTCTTCTTCAAATGCAGATTCACATGAACCCCTTTTATATGCAAAAACATCACAAGGTCACAGAGAATTTTACATGTTACATGCAACCGTTCACAACATACATTTTATGCATATTATTAAATAAATAGTATATGACAGCTTTAAATGTTGCATGAATATTGAATTTAAGAAGATGAAATGGCAAATGCATTAGATGAAACATGCAACGGCTATCCACTTATGTAACGCATGAAATTGTATGGGATCGGATACAACTCACAACACATTGGATTATGTATTTTGGTCACAAAATTCCAACAGTATTGAGTTGTTTAATATAACATGCATATATTTTAGTTCTATAATTAATATGCACATCCATTTCATATGGTTCCTTTTCTCCAAGCTGAATACGAGCATCATTACGCCCTTCTCACTTATATATTTTCACATTTTTTTTTGTTGTCGAGTGTCACATGGATACCAGTAACTCAAAGATAAGCATGATCCCTTGAACTCCCTCCCAAAAAGATGGTATTCGCTTACTTTGGGTTTTTTTCTGTATAGCTACATTGATAATTTGTGGAATGAGTGCCACTATTATTCATTTTCAATGAAGAAGGGCTTATATTTTTCAATAACATTTTATTCTGTTTAGGAACAATCTGATTTTTTCCCTTGAAATAAAGGAAAAGTCTGATGTTATTTTAGAGTTTCCTACATTTGAGTTGGTATTACAATGTTCAACTTCCTCCTAATTAATTTTTTATAATCATTAATTCATTTTATTCATTTTTGGGGGCGAATTAATTACTGTTGCCATTTTTCCTCACTAGACCTCTCTCAGTCTTCATTTGTCTGTCAATGTTAGATATTAAATTATTGTTTAGTTTGGTTTTACTGAAAGGTTGAACTTTTCTAAAAATTGATCATGTAGAGACACTTTTTTCCTGTTCCTTTATTCTCTTCCCAATTTATTTTTTATTTATTTTTTATTTTTTTTTATACATGGCTGACCTTACGGTCGAGCTGGGAAAGCTACCTCCGCATGTTTGTCCACCTCCGCCTCGGAAAGCTATCTCTTCCCAATTCTTGATTCATTGGTGGTCCTGTGGTGTGGAGTGCTTCCTTCTTTTGAGTTTTCCAAACCTCTTTTGAGATGATTTGTACACTATTTAGTTTTTCAAAAATTTATATATACCATAAACTTGGCACTTGTGAATCTGTTGGTTCTTGTGGGTTCAAACTTGCGTCAAGTGGCATCGTGTATGCCCATATCGTTGTTAAAGAGGCTGATCCAACAAGTGATAACAGTTTCAAGTACATGTCAGACTCTTTGTCCTCTAATTCTATGATATTTTTGCACCAATTTTCTTGTGGAGTAATTGCTTTATCTTTACTTATAAATGCTTCTTCAGAGATGTAAGTTGAAACTCTAATTCTGTGTTTGATAGGATCTTTTCATTTTGAATGCACTAGCCCCCATATACTCGACCAGGAAAGCAATCTGTTGTCAGTATACATATAAATTTCCTTTGTTAAATTCTTCATGATTTTTTTCAGTATCTTTCAATGCTAAATCCAAAATCGTTTGAGTTTGATAATCATTTGAATTTGTTATTACCGCATTAGTATAATGTGAAATTTAAGTTTGAGTTTCTGGTTTTCCTGTCTGCAGTTTTAGGTGATCTGTTTGAGCATTACGTGGAGGCATGGAAGACATGGTACAACAAAGCCACTCAAGAATGCGAAGTCAACAAGCAACAACATCAACCTAGCTATTCCACTGGTGATCAACCTTCATAGAGTACATCTATCCCTCTTGGAGTTGAAAATTCTTCGTCTTTGTTTTTATTTCTATCTTCTGGAACAAGTTTTGGTCTTGACTCTGGAGTTTTTCTTTAGTGCTTGTTCTTGTATACTGTAAATCGTATAATTGTACACATCATTCTCTGATTGTGGACTAACTAACATGTCAACTTTGGATTTTTATACACACATTCATTAGTTTCGGAAGAGTTTTGAACTCGTAAATAAATGGTTGCGTGATCATCGAAAGAAAAAACGGTAAAATTTGGATTGGAGTTTTCCAATTCAATGCCTCCTTTTGAAGAGTTCTGGTGGTGGGTGAATCATTTGATCTGGAAAAAGCTGCCCAAGTATTCAAAATCAGGCCATTGATTGCTAAAAGACAATCTAACATCAAATTCAAGAGAGTTTGAATTTCCTTGCTGAAAAGTCAATTCACTCAGTATACCTGTTTAAGTTAATATATGAGATAAACTAGAAGGTGGAGAACATTGCTTTTCCTGTGATTCACACCATAGCAAACAGATTTTTATAAATCTTCATGAATTTTTGAAAGTATGGATTGTATGACAATTATATTTTAAAATGTACATACTTCGTGTAATGAATCATTGACCTTATAAATAATTGAAGTATATGCTTCAATACCTCATAAATGATTTAATATGTGAATAATAAGTCATATAGATTGAATAGTTAACATTTCGAGGGGATCTAAAATACTATACCACATTATTTGGTATACCAATACCACCTTATTCTCCAATCCACACCGCTTTTTTCTTCTTATTCCACTTTATTTATTGTTATCCCACCTCTATTTTATTATCCAAACATGAGATAAGGTTCCATTTAGATTCGTGTCCAAACACAATGATTCTCGAAATTCAATAATTTTTTGAAGAGCATACTTTTGATTGCTTTCAATCATGGTATTTTTTACCATGTGGAAGCAGTTAGCGCAGATGAAAAATTTGATTGACTATGTCCATATTTGTTACAATTTTAATTTATAAATTAAAGATTATAGCTTATAAATTATACATTTTAATTTTTTTTGATAAGTTATAGACATTAATAAGTAGGTTGTAGTGGATGTTTGTTGGATGTAGTGGATTTTTGCTATGTAATTGTCAAAATTAACCCTTTAATTGTATTAGAGGAGTTTGCGGAGATGAAATGATATTTGTTATTAATAAATAAAAACATTGAAGGGCAATAGTGTTCAAAATAAAGTTTATACAAAGCACACACCCTATGTTATAATTAATCTTAGAAGAAGTACCCTTACTCAGCTTACAAATTTTGATTTTTTAAAGTTGTTTTTAACATAAATAAGTTCTAATAAGTTTAAACAAACATACAACAACTGTTTATAATATTTTCTATAATAAGTTTTAATATAAAAGTTTTAACATACGATAACTATTTAAATAAATTTTAATAAGTTTAAACAAATTATAATCTTTAACTTATAAGTTTTAACAAATGTATAATAATTGTAATTGATCCACAATCGAGAAGTGTCCGCTTTTCAAACTCAAAAACTGATCCAAACATAGTTTGATCAAAGTGTTCTAGCATGCAGGATAACGAGAAAGTGAAATTTGGTTTTCATTAAAAAGTTTTACCTAAAATCTCATTTTGCCTTGAAGATAAAAAACCTAAATCTAATTTTCAAGTCAGATTGGGAAACATGTAGAATAAAACATTTGAAATAATGATAAAAAAAAAAGTCAACAAAAAAAAATGGTTTTGAGAAATTTTTACACTAAAATCTTAAAAATAAACTTTTTGAAATCTATACTTTCTTAAGAAATAATTTTCTCCAAAATGCATCTTTGATGATCCAAATCGTATGTTTTAGGAACAGTGACATAATTTTCTCACATTGTACCATATCCATTCAAATTACACACACAAAATACCTTTGAATGTGTTTGTTAATGATTCCCGTAATTAATGGGACAGTTTAAGATAATGAGATAACAATAGTTAGTTACATTTCAAATAAATTACATTTCCCAGCACACTGTCATAGTTAATTACATTTGTTGAACATTTATATACACAAGTAATAACTTATAGTTAGTTACATTTACTACAAGGTCTCATTACGCATAACAGTACTATTAAGTAAAATAAAAATATATGTTGCTAATGAAATCTGAAAACACTCATTTGATTTTGTCAGCTACATTTCAATAACAAACATTAAAAAAAATTAATTATACATTTCAGATTTCTGTAAAAAAAAAAGTTATTTTTGTTAATATTTGAAAAAAGAAGCCTAAAAAACACAAAAAAAAAAACAATGTAATCCACACAATCATCAATACAACAGACACGTTTTGTGAAATATCAAAAAAAGGTTTCACATCCATTCTTTGGCTGTAGAAGAACCTTCCGATGAAATGTTTTGTTTCAAATCGATTCTTCAATGATATAATAGGTTTTCTTTGACGTTCTACACAAGAGGGTTTTTTTTCACTTATTTTTTCGATTCAAATTTGATATTTGAAAACCAACAAATCTTTTAATGGAGGGTTGTCAGTGGGAAAAAAATGGAAAAAGAGGAGAAAATGTGGAAACGAGGGTGGGTATTAATTATGGGTATTTTAGTATTTAGCTTTTTTGTCTGTTTGTAAAAAATAACTACACAGCCAATAAATTGTTGACCCATCAAGGGGCCTGTGGGAGGGGCCTATATGCTGGGGCCTGTGTAGCAAAGTTCATATATATATATACGTGCACACATTTTTATGTTTATAATAACAATAATAATTTTTGGGTCCCAATTGCTAGACCCCATCCCAAGCCCCATGAGGTGGCAAGTTTAAATTATTCACTTTAACCCCCTATCTATTTTTAACGATTTTTTCATAACCGATCCCATTAATATTGAGGGTGGTTATGATTTGGGAGATTCTTTCCCTTTTTGAAGATATGAATACAAAAAAAAATCACATTTTACAATTTTTTTATACAGATTGATAGGTGGAAACGAAAACAAATATCAAATTTTTTATTATTCAATTGATCGGTGGAGTAGAGAAGAATTATATGATTGTGGTGCAAACAATGGCGATCCATTCAGGTTAAGCTTATTCAAGTGCCAAAATCAATCACGATTTACAATTTTTAGATTCAGATTGATTGGTGGATCTCAAAACAAATATTGAATTCATTTTTTTTATTCAGATTGATCAGTGGAGAAGTGAAGAATTACACGATTCTTTTTTTTTATTTACAACCTGAATGTGGTGTAAATAATGGTGATCCATTCAAGTTAGACTTTTTTTATCTGAATAAATCATGTTGATATGATTTTATATTCGTCATTTGAATCATCATATACATTTTTTGAGATCGAATTTAATTTAAATTCAGATACATGGTCATTGTATCTGGATTTTATATGCACTTTGTGTTTAGGTATGATCTGTTTGATCATTTTTGTTGTTGTGTATGTGTATAAATATGCATATTGAGTCATTCAGCATATTATTAGCCTTGTATGATCATTATTCAACTCATTCAGATTTCTTTTATCTAATGTGAAGTTCTTAATTCATATTTCAAATACACGTGTATCTGAATTATTTATCCAGCTCTATTTGATGTTTGATATTTTTATTTATATGAATTGGATTAATGTGTATCTGATTAATATTTAATTGCTTATTGTTGTGTATATTTGAAGACTTTTATTAATCATCTATGCACTGCTCATTTCCATGTAAACCATAATTGTTTCATTTGAATTTCAGATATATTACTGTATCTTAATTTGATAACATGTGATAACTGTTCTCATTTTTCACCAGGCATTGATGATTATTTTATGAATGAAAATTCATTTGGATGACATCAATGATTCATGCTATCTGGAAACCAGTGTGCTGAAAGAATTTTCTATTGTGGATGATCTGCAAAATGTAGATGACATTGTAGCACGTGCAGAATAGTCTATTCCATTTGTTGGCAAAACTAGAGAAATAATCTATATTTCAGATACATGCATAACAACTAGATTCCACACCAATAAATGCTATCAGTTGTTTGTTACTTCAGATACACCAAAGAGATTTAAATATGTTTTACAGAACACAGAGTACAACAATTTCAGATATAGTTCAATATTTTCAGATACTTGTAGATTTTTAACACAGTCCATCATTATTTTTTCAAATTATAAAATGGAAGGTATTAGTACACTCAGGGTCGGCTCTTTTATTAGGCCACTTAGGCAATTGCCTAAGGCCCCCAAATACACATAGACCCCTAAATTTTTTATATTTATAAGTAGGTCCACATGTTAGCCAATAATAACTTAACACCTTGCAAAAAAATATTTATTTTTCAAAACAATTAATAGTCATTTTGATATAGTTAAAAAATAACTAATAAAAAATTGACAGTATCTTATACTATCTAAAAAATAGCAAATAAAAAAATTTACATAACCAATAGGATTTAAAGTCTTTTTGGAATCCCAAAAAAATAGGAATATGAAACGGTAAATCCTAAAAAAGTGTTGTTGTTTTTCACTCTTTTATCCTTTTCTATATATTCCTTCTTTATTTCAAAAAAAAATATTATTCACACTCTATTTCTTTTTTATATAAAAAATCTCTTGACTTTCTGTTTGCTGTAGACTAAAAAAATTTATGTGGTGTAGACAACAAGGAATAAAGTCTTTTTTTTATTTGAATCAAATAAAAACTCTATATAAAAACTTTATTAATAATTTTGCAGTCCAAAAAACTAGAAGAATGATTTTTAATTAGAAAAATAAATAATATAAAAGTAAAATAAATATTAATTAATTGTCTTAGGCCCCATAATATATAATATATCGGGCCGGCCCTGAGTACACTAGACACTCTTATTCATGGCATAAACAACTTCTTAGTGGCATGTAGTGTGAGTAATTTGATGTTTTGTTTCTACATTCACGGTATATACATTTGGTAAACAGGTTTTCAGATACAATGATCATCTGATTCAGATGCATACTGTTATTCCAAAAACATTTAGATATTTTCATCAAACCAACATATGCTAATTGTAAAATAAAGATAATAATACATGATCTACATTCACATGAAAATTAAAACATTTCTTTTGGCTATTATGAATTGTTATTCAATCAATTTAAAATAAACAAGTGCACATTATTTGGATTTTCAGATACAGGTATCTAAATGTTGTATTCGCTATATCATTTATTTTCAGACTCAGTAAATGAACAATGTGCACAAGAAAACCTAAAACAAATGAACAATATTAAATATTTTTTTCTCAAATCTAAATACACTGGTAAACAAAGACAATGCATCAGAAATAATTTCGTTATATATTTGACATTATTATTATCTAATAAACAACCAATCAATTTGGATTTCAGATACATGTATCTAAAACACATATTCTTTAAATGAATTTCATATATACTCAAATGAACAGATAAACAATGTGCGGAAGGGAACTTTTACGATTGAAACGTTTTATATTTGATTTTTTAAATCAGTGATTTCATTTTTCAAGAAGTACAAAAACGTCTTCTAATGGTCCTGTTTATGTAGTAAAAAAGTTATATCTAAACATACTTTGATAAAAGTGTTCTAGCATGCAAGATACCGAGAAAAGTGAAATTTGGTTTTCATTAAAAAGTTTTACCTAAAATTTCATTTTGCCTTGAAGATAAAACAACCTAAATCTAATTTTCAAATCAGATTGGGAAACATGTAGAATAAAACATTTGAATTAATGATAAAAAAAAGTCAACAAACAAAAATGGTTTTGAGACATTGTTACACTAAAATCTTAAAAATAAACTTTTTGAAATCTATACTTTCTTAAGAAATAATTTTCTCCAAATTGCTTCTTTGATGATCCAAATCGTATGTTTTAGGAACAGTGACATAATTTTCTCATATTGTATTTGTACCATATCAATTCAAACTACACACACACACACACACATTTTTATGTTTATAATAAATAATCTGTTCCTCACACTGGAGGCATATTATCTATTCCCCAGCATAGCGAGCCCAAAAAACAACGGCCATATTAATGTTGATTCCATTTTCTATACAAAGCTGGATGGCTACTGGGGTTATGAAAAAAATGTGCTTCTCTTCCATTTCTTGTTGATCCTGGCTCTGTTATCAGTGTTTTGACCATTGTCTGACTCTAAATTTTTTCTGAGTCCAGAAAATTGATGGATGCATCAGTTTGTGATCAGAGTATAATTTTATCGAACAATTTTTGAAAATAAGTGCTGATGATACAAGGATCTGAACTAACATATATCATAATATCAAACACATTTTATAGAAAGGCTGATTAGCAGCTTAAAGAACAAAAGTAGCTTTAAATTGGCAGTTTCTTAATGAAAAGCATAACTATTTAGTATCACTGGTCATGATCTATAAAAGGTAACAAGAATTATTTCAATTATCCAATCAAATTGGGATCTTTATCATGAGGAGTACTCTGTCCCTATAGAGCCTGCTCCACTTTAACATGCTTGTCTAAGGAATTTGTATTATTCTCCTTTTCTATTTTGATAAATAAATATGCCGAGACTCGGTGATAGTAAGAATTATTTCAATTATCCAATCAAAATGGGAGCATCAAAATGAAGTACAAAAAGGGTCCTCTATAAGATTGATAGTTTTTTTTACCACGTAACACTAATCTCTAGAGTAGTTGAATTCTTAGGCAGCCAATGAGTGGACAGAAGAAGAGCTAATCAGGAAATGATTGCCAAAACTGGTTGCAAGTTGGAAAACATGTACACTTTAAAATCTCTCATCAACAATGACCAACTTCTTTACTCGTAAGACTTGGAACATACCAAGTTGAGAATACATAAAGGGCCCGTCTATCCCCACCAAACAATTTTCCAATCCCACCGATCAAAAAAAAAAACGGTGTTTGTCTGTTCCCACCGATTCAGTTCGACCGAATCCGGTCGCCATTTCAAGTTTTGGGCGACCGTAATGGGTCGTCATTTCAGGTTTTGGGCGACCGGAATGGGTCGAACAGGGTTCAGAATTATATCTACTTATTTTTTGTAAACAAATAAATTTTTGGATTTATCCATCATATTCTACATTTATTCTTTCATCCAAACAACAACTAAGGGATTAAAAAAAATGTAATTAGATATACTTTCAATTAATTCAAATTTTTATAGAAAAATATCTTATTAGACAAATATATATCATTTTTAAGCTTCGTTTGAATTCATAGTTAAGATGAATTTTTATTTGAAAACAAAAAAAGATATCAGTTGATTCAAACACATTTTATATTTGACTTTTGAAATTTGTCTGTAACCTATGTAAAAAAATTGTTCTTATATTCTACATTTAAGAATAATGATTTATTCTCCCTACATTACAACTCAGACTTGGAGTGATATGAAAGATTCAAGGAGGATGCACGTCGTGAGATTATGTTTTCAAAAAAAAAAATTATAAATTTTATTACAAATCATGTTCGACCAGTTTCGGTCGCGCGAAACCTGAAATAGCGACCAAATCCGGTCGCGCGAAACCTGAAATGGCGACAAAATCCGGTCGAACGGGTCGAATTGGTGGGGATAGCAAAACACCGGTTTTTTTTTTATTTTATTGCTTGGTGGGGTAAGAAAATACGTGGGTGGGGTTAGATGGGCCCATACATAAATCCACATTTTATGCTACTCTTCGTATATGCGGTCTATGTAAGAGTATATGTGACGGCATATGTGATTTGGTTCAGAGACCAAACCGCGACCAAGCAGCCCAATATGAGGGCCAGACTGCGGTTTGTATGCGGATATGCGACCAAACAATTTTTTTTTTAAAGCTCACATGATTTAAATATAAATTTTTGGACGCCTTTCATTTTGTTGAAAGATTGTCATTGGATTTTATGTTTTCTCTTGGATATTAAGATAGCTTTAGAAGCTTGTAGCTTAAAAAGTTTTGGTTCTATCATTTTTTTTCTTTACTTCCTATTTTTCTAAACATCTACGATAGGTTCATTTTCCTATCCACTATCAGATAGAAATTTGATACTCTTTAACTCATTTGGATACTTTGTTATTCCCATTTGATAGTGTTGTTCATCAACAAACCTCCAATCAGTCGATGAGCATGTATTTTTTCATAGGTCTATATATTTTCTTAACTTTATAGTTTTGTACCTAAAAACTAATGTAGACTTACTTTTATTGTCAAATATTTTTTTCTAATTTGTTATCAAATACCTTTGTTATAAATTATCTATTGTTTGAAAATAATCATTATATATCTTTTTGTTAATAAAAATATAAAACCGCATATACACCCGCATACCGCAGACACTATGCAGTACCCTAACAGAACTCCATTAGCTGAACAGTCAAATTAAATTCAGAACATAAAAAATGCATGGGACAATAACCAAAACAACGTGGGATAATAACATCTTTTTTGAAAAAAATAGACATTATCATTAAATAAAGTATAATAACATGCGACTGCTATTTTATGATTGGAATTCACCAACGCTAATTTAGTGGTCTCTCGGACATTCTTATGCCATGGAGTAGGTTTAGTCATATATAGCAATCTTATTTATTTATAAATATGTTTTTCACGAGCTTCTATGTTTGACTTGCTACCCATGCTAGACTTCGAATGTCATTGAAGGTCCTATTTTTTTTTTCCAGCCATGTCACCCAAGCAGAGCAAACATACCAGTGTTGCTTGAGGGTGCATTATGCTTGTGGTACTCTAATACATGGATCCACTAATTACAATGGCACCTGATAAAATATGGGTTGTGGTTTCAAAGTTGCAACAGCACAAGGAGCATCCATTGTGTGAGTATTATTTTGTTCATCCACCAAAAATGTGTCAGCAACCATTGAACAAGCTAAACTATAGGATGGAGATATAGCCCATCAAACATTCAGGCAGGATAGAAGCCAATCGAGCCGATTGGTAGCCTCAATGCAATTGACCATATTCCTCCACATCTTGACCTGAGATTCATAAATTTGATCACTATCACCAGAGCTTAAGCAAGGAGCTTTGGATTGGCTAATAATAAGCTTTGCGCCTGATTTGGCCCATTCATGGATGTTTAGTGAAGACAGTATACAATGGAAGATGCCAAAGAATGGATTATGAAAAGAAATTCAGAATGGCCAATTACTTGAGATGAGAAAGAATCAAAAGGTTTCCAAATACAGAGGCATGCAAACTCACTTGATTTCCCTACGTAACTGAACATAAAATGCAAGGAAGGCATTTGGATTACTGAAGATATTCATACGCCCTGCATTGGATCAATAATCTAAAGTTAGGTAGTCTCAGAATTTCTTAGGCCAGGACCACATGCATATGTACATTCGAACTGGGAGCAAATCTTGGGCCATTGGCTATGTACAAAAACATTACAGAATGTCAGAAACTGAAACCCAAACCTGTCAACTTGCATCAAACCTGTCAACTTGCATAAAACCGGGTCCTGTAGATAGCTTATCTCAGGCAGCTCTCACCAACAGATATTGTTGCATTTTCCAGTGTTCTGCATATCATGTAGGGACTCTCAGTGATTCCTTCAGCCTGCAAAACCATGGATAGATAAAAAAAACTAGGACGACAATCTTATCCCATCAACATTGAGATGACTATTAAAAAATGATGAACCATGTAACAAATACCTTCATCGCACTAAGCAGTAAAGCAACTCCACCACAAGCAGATGGAGAATCCATGGAAGTTCCATTCATAAGCATGCGCCGTTGCAAGGGTCCAAGTAGGCACAGGGGCCACAGCTTCACCAAGAGCACTCACGCAAACACCAAGATTCCCATCAACTGTTGGACCTCGGCTAGACCTGTTAATTCTCAATATTCATGTATCAATACCTCATAACTTTAACAGTCAAACAAGAAATGACCAGAAATGATTATGCATTCGCCCAAAATAACAAAAGAAAAAAAAAAAGCATACTCGCATTTTCTTCTTATCTCCAATGCTTAAATAGTTCCATGGTTATTTAATCCTACATGAGTAAATTAGTGAAAAAAAATATTGGATCCTAAATTTCCTAAGATACACAAAGGTAAATTTTGTACTCCAAAAGAAAATCTCCTAATTTGGAAGGTGAATTTATTTTGAATATCATAACCAAAAGAACTTCATCAAATACTTGAAGTACAATATATATTATATAAATTTTTATGAGGTGTTAATTTTGAATCCACTACTTTTTGCAGTCCATACAGATTTGAAAGGCAAAAACATATGTATGACAAAATCCAAACCAATTCTATTGCACCCCATCAAAGTAATACATGGAACTACATTAATTTCATTACTATTTGTACCTTGGAATTCACAAACATACCAAACTCTATACTCGTGAATGAGGACACGAAGGACTCCAAAAATACTTGAATCTGCAACAAAAAAGGAAAAAAAAGAAAGATATTGTGGAATCCAAGAAGACCTTGGGGTCATATGTCAAACATTTACAACTCAATATTAAAATCCACTGGACATATGCTTCACTAAAAATTTAAATTTCTTTCTCATAAAAGAACTACAAGAGGCCATGGTAGAGGGGAACTTTACCGACACCATTAGCAACAAAGATGTTGGGAATACCATTTTTAATACTCAAACAATGCTTTAACTAGTTCACCTTAGAGAGCAATT